>PVHX01004878.1:0-119428 GCA_004024805.1 Geosciurus inauris | reverse complement strand
TTGGCACCAGGGACTGAACTCAGGGGCACTCGACCACTGAGCCACATCCCCAGCCCTATTTTGTGTTTTATGTAGAGACAGGGTCTCACTGAGTTGCTTAGTGCCTCGCCATTGCTGAGGCTGGCTTTGAACTCGCGATCCTCCTGTCTCAGCCTCCCTAAGTGCTGGGATTACAAGCATGAGCCACCGCGCCCGGCTAGCATAATGTTTTCAAGGTTCATTTATAAAGTCGTAGCATATATCAGAATATCTTTCCTTATTCCATTTTCTTTTGTGATGCTGGAGGTTGAACCCAGACAGATCTTGCGCATGTTAGGCAGGTGCTTTGCCACTGGGCTATGTGGCTAGTCCAGAATGTCTTTCCGTTTTAAAGGCTGAATAATATTCATGTGTGTGTATGTCTCACATTTTGTTCATTCATTCATCCATCAATGAATACGTAGGTTGTTCCCAACTTTTGGCTTTTGTAATAGTGAACATGTAAGCCAAATATCTCTTTGAATCTCTGATTTCAATTCTTTTTGGGAATATATTCATAAGTGGAATTGCTGGGTTTCATAGTAATTCTATATTTAATTTTTTTAGTGACCACCATATTGTTTTTTTTTTTTAATATTTATTTTTTTAGTTGTAGGTGGACAGAATATCTTTATTTTATTTTTATGTGGTGCTGAGGATCGAACACAGTGCCTCACGCATGCTAGGCAAGCACGCTACCACTGCGCCATAACCCCAGCCCCCACCATATTGTTTTAATAGTGAATATATCATTTTATATTTCTACCAGCAGTGACAAATGTTCTAGTTTTTCATATCCTTACCCAATAGCTGTTATTTTCTAACTTCTTTTTAATCAAACCCAGAGCCTCATGTATTATAGACAAGCAAGCACTTTACCACTGAGCTATACTCGCAGACTTTTTTTTTTTTTTAAACTAAAGTGGTAGTTATCTTAATGGGTGTGATAGAACATATTTTCCTTCTTAACTCTTTTGTCCTTCCTCTTTCTTTCTCTGTTCTTTTTTCCTCTTGGTTTAGTATTCCAACTGTGTAAATTTAAAGTTTTGTGTACTGTTTTAATTTTTAGTCATATCATATTCCAAAATATATTAAATTGTACACTTTGTGTATGTGGATTGGGGTTGGAGATAGCTCAGTTTTGTACAAGGTCCTGGTTTCAATCCTCAGTGCTATCAAAAAAGAAAAGGATGAATTTGTGTAAATTATATTTTAGTATAGCGCTTATAAAAAATAAAGCATTGGGCTGGGGTTGTGGCTCAGTGGCAGAACACTTGCCTTGCACATATGAGGTACTGGTTTCTATCCTCAGCACCACTTAAAAAAAATAAACAAAATAAAGATATTGTGTTCATCTATAACTAAAAAAATATTTAAAAAAAATAAAGCATTGGTAATGTGTATAAAGCCTAAAGAACCATCTTTTTTAAATTATCTAGAATATTCCCTTTCCAACTCAATCCCAACTTTTCGGAATCTATTTTATTTTCACAAATCTCTTGAACTTTTTAACTCATCCCAGAACTATTGGATATTAATGAAGATTTTTCTCTTATTTTTGCATCTGAGGAAAGACAAAGAACATTTAAATGTTACTATTAACAACTATATCTTGAAGGCAAATTCTCAGACTTGGTTTTTTACTCACAGATTCTGTTGAATCACACAATGCTTTATACTCATCTTTCTGTTAATAAGGGAATAGGAGCCAGACTGTAGTATATATATTTAGGAGATAAATTAGTGTCTTTTAAACTCTGATCATAGGGCTCTTCGGCTAGTAGGGCTGCCACATGAAGAGTAAATGTGAGTGAACTCATGGCTGTGGGTGTCAAGAATCAAGTAGGATTTGCTACTCTAGGAAAAGATGGTTGCACTGGAAATGAGGGGATGATGACTCTTGTAAAGCACTTAAACTCATCTCTCATAGCATTTATGACAATGTATAGTTAATTTAGTACTTGTGTTTCTCAAATATCGTGAGTTGTTGAAGGCAGGAACCAAACATGTCTTATTTGGCTTTGTGTCCCTATGCCCATATTCCTCCAGGTTTTAGGAGGCACTCCATAAATGTTAACAGATGGAATAAATTAGGGCAAAATAGGAGCAAAGTGGAGAGGATGGGAAATGAAATGCCAGGCACTAGGATTAAGCCTTAAAATTCTGGTTACTGGTTATAATAGCCACAGTCCTCTTAATGTTTTAAGAGGTAAAACATTAAATGTTTTGCTTTTAACAAATTGCTATCAACCAGTTTTAGAATTACATTTCTTTATTTAAATTTTGTGTGAATGTGGATTATTTCCTTCATTTTAACATCTGATTTTATTTGTTCATGTGGAAAATAATAAAAACCTTATTTTGGCAGCTTGAAATAACTGAGAATGTTGCTGATATAGGATGTGTAACTGTTGTTGAACATGAGCTTTCAAACACAGATGTAGCTACTCAGGAAGTAAGAGAAGAAAACAATTTCAATACATCATCATTTGTAAGTATCCATGTTAATGTTTTATCTTTTGTCCTTTGTTTACCTTCAAAAGACTATAGAGTTATTTTGATTGCTTTAAGTTTACAGGTCTTAGCTAACTTCTGTCATGTATGGAGTTGTATAAATAGTAAAAACTTGTGAATAATCATGGATTTTGTATTTGAGTTGGAAAGCATTGTTTTTGTGTGTATGTGAGCAGAGTTCTTAATGTCCTCATAGACTTTACATTTGATCTTAGCCAAGAGGTTGACAAGTGATAGACTTTTTTTGTTGTTGTTGTTCTTACTGGAGATTGAACTCAGGGGCACTCGACCACTGAGCCACATCCCCAGCCCTATTTTGTGTTTTATGTAGAGACAGGGTCTCATTGAGTTGCTTATTAGCGCCTCGCCATTGCTGAGGCTGGCTTTGAACTCGCAATTCTCCTGTCTCAGCCTCCCAAAATGAAGTGATAGACTTTTTTTTTTTTTTTTAATATTTTTTTTTAGTTGTAGATGAACACAATGTCTTTATTTTATTGCTTTGTATGTGGTGCTGAGGATCGAACCCAGGGCCTCACACATGCGAGGCAAGTGCTCTACCGCTGAGCTACAATCCCAGCCCCCAAGTGATAGACTTTTATATCAAAATTCTGTTCCATTAAGTTTATATTAAATGTAAATTACTTAAAATATATTTAGTTTCATTTTGTTTGACACTCTTCCATATTCAGTATTTAACCTTGTTTTTGCAAATGAATGCTTGCAGTTATACGTTTTTTCTTTTCTTTTTTTGGTACTAGGGATTAAACCTGGGTGCTTTACCACTGAGCTACATCCCCCTCTTCCCCCTTTTTGAGACAGGGTCTCACTAAGTTGCTGAGGGCCTTGCTAAATTGCTAATAGCAGTCCTTCTGCTTCAGCCTCCCAAGCTGCTGAGATTACAGTGTGCCATCAGGTCCAGCATGGAATTGTAACTTTTTGAAAACATTTTTATTGAGATAAATTCACAAACTATATAGTTCACCCATTGAAAATGTTCAGTTTAGTGATTTTTTTATTTAGTGTATTCAGAGTTGTGCAAGTATAAAAAATTAATTTATAGAATATTTTCATCACCTCAAAAACAAATTCCATACCCATTTGTAGTCACTCCTTATTCCCCGGCAAATCTCTCCAGGCTTATAGAACAAATTCCCAACTTTTTTTTTTGGTACTGGGAATTGAACCAATTTACCTTTGAGCTACATTCCTAGTCCTTTTTATTTTTTATTCTGAGACAGGGTCTCATGAAGAACTTGCTGGCCTCGAACTTGTCTCTTGCCTCAGGCTCCCCAGTCGTTAGATGTGCACCACTGTGCCCAGCCATGTATCTGCTTTTTGTCTATAGATTTGCTTATTCTGGACATTTTTAGAATCAGAATAATAAAATATGGTATCTTGTATACTGCTTAGCAGTATTTTTTTTTAAATATTTTTTTAGTTGTAGATGGACACGATATCTTTATTTATTTATTTTTATGTGGTGCTGAGGATCAAACCCAGTGCCGCACGCATGCGAGGCAAGCGCTCTACCACTGAGCTATGATCCCAGCCCCCTGCTTAGCAGTATTTAAGGATCCTTATTTTTTCACATTTTGCCAACACTTGTTTGACTTTTTGGATCTGTGCTAGTGAGTGTATTGCCTCATTATGGTTTTGATTTGCATTTCCCTGGTGACTGATGATGTTGAGTGTCTTTCATGTGCCCACTGGCCGTGAGTATATTTTCTTTGAAGAAATGTTGATTCAGATCTTTTTTTAATTGGACTATTTGTTTTTTATTATTTGAATTATCAATTTTTTTTTTTTTTTTGGTAATACTGGGGATTAAACACAGGGACCTTACACCTGCTAGGTAAGTGCTCTACCACCGAGTTATAACCCCAGCCCATAAGAATTCTTTATATAGTCTAGGTACAAGTCCAATTTCTGATATATGATTTACAGATATTTTCTTCCATTGTGTGGATTATCTTTTCATGTTCTTGGTAGTTTTCCTGAAAGCACAAAATTTTCTACTTTGGATGAAAGTCTACTTGATTTTTTTTTTTTTTCTTTTTTTGGTATCAGGAATTGAACCCAGGGGCTCTTAACCACTGAGCCACGTTCCCAGCCCTTTTTATATTTTATTTGGGGACAAGATCTTGCTAAGTTGCTCAGAGCCTTGCTAAGTTTTTGTGGCTGGCTTTGAACTTGTGATCCTCCTGCTTCAGCCTCCCAGGTCAATTCAGATTACAGGCATGCGCCACTGTTCCTGGCTCCTGATTGATTTTGTTGTTGTTACTTTTACTTTTGGTGTCATATCTAAGAATTCTTTGCCAAATCCAAGGTCCTAAAGGTTTATCCCTGTTTTTCTTCTAAAAGTTTTATGGTTTAAGTCTTTGATCTATTTGAGTTAATTTTTGTATATATTGTGATAACCACTTATCCAGCTTCATTCTTTTGTATGTGACTATTCAGTTGCTCTAGCACCATTTGTTTGAATAGACCTCATTGAAGGGTCCTAGTATTCTTGTCAAAAATCAGTTGTTCATAGATGTATGGGTTTATTCTGGGACTGTTGATTCTTTTCCATTGATCCATATCTATCCTTATTTTAGTGGTGCTGCATTGATAACTGTTGCTTTGTAGTAAGTTTTGCAGTTGAGAAGTACACTAATAAATACAATAAATAAATTTTATTTATTATTCTTTGTCAGAATTGTTTTGGCTAATAAGTCCCTTTTAATTCCATATGAATTTTAAAATCAGCTTGTTAGTTTTCAACAAAGAAGTCAGCTAGGATTATGTTTGGAATTTCATTGTATTTAAAGATCAGTCTGGAAGATACTGTAGCCTTAACCATGTTGAGACTTTCAGTCCATGAACATGGGGTATTTTCCCTTTCTTGGTGGTGCTGGGGATTGAATCCAGGTCCTCATGCATACTAGGCAAACATTCTACCACTGTAGCGCTACCACTGAGCTACACCCATAGTCCTCCCCTTTATTTAGAACTTCTTTACTTTTTTTCAGCAGTTGTTTGTAGTTTTAGAGTGTGAGCTTTGCACTTGCTAAATTTATTTCCATGTGCATTATTATTTTCACCATTATTGTGAATGGGACTGTTTTCACTTTTGGTTCTCTCATGGTTCTGAAGTTTAGCGTGTTGGTTCTTGATACTCTGAGGGGGAGATCATTCCATGCTTTTCCTGGTGGCTGTTGGCAGTGCTTGCCATTTCATGGTTTGAGGCAGTGTAATTCCAATCTCTGCCTCCAATGCCACATGGCATTTTCCTTGTTTATGTGTCTGTGTCTTTTCTCATCTTCTTATAAGGACACCAGATATATTGGATTAGGGCCAGCATGTTTTCATGGGGGACACAATTCAGCCTGCAACACTTTATAATCAGAGTGCTCTTTCTTTTTCTTGCCTAATTTCCCTGACTAAAACCTCCTCCAGTTTAATGTTTCTTGGAAGTGGTGAGAGTGAACTTTTTTTTTTTTTGGTACCAGGAATTGAACTCAGGGGTACTCGACCTCTGAGCCATATTCTCAGCCTTATTTTGTGTTTTATGTAGAGACAGGGTCTCACTGAGTTGCTTAGCACCTCGCCATTGCTGAGGTTGGCTTTAAACTTGTAATTCTCCAGTCTCAGCCTCCCAAAGTGCTGGGATTACAGGCCTGCGCCACCACGCCTGGCTGAACTTTTTTTTTAAAGTGAGTACTGGTATTTAACCTGGGGGTCCTTTACCACTGAGCTATATCTCCAGTCCTTTTTATTGTTTGAGAGAGGGTCTCACTAAGTTGGTGAGGCTGGCCTCAAATTTGTGATCCACCTGCCTCAGCATGTCAAGTCCCTGGGATTATAGTTATGTGCCACTATGTGTGGCTGAGAGTGAGCATTCTTGACTTGGTCCTGGTTTAGGGGAAAGCATCCAGATTTCACTGAAGAATAATGTTATCTGTGGGTTTTTCTTAGATGCCCTTTATTAGGTTGAGGACATTCTCTTCTGTTTTTAGCTTTTTGTGTTTTATCATGGAAAGGATGTTAGAGTTTATCATGTATTTTTTTTTGTATTGAGATGATTGTGTGATTT
The DNA here is from genome assembly GCA_004024805.1 of Geosciurus inauris. NCBI lineage: Eukaryota > Metazoa > Chordata > Mammalia > Rodentia > Sciuridae > Geosciurus > Geosciurus inauris. The sequence continues at coordinate 112,821 of PVHX01004878.1, read as the reverse complement.
TTCTTTTATTATATTGATACATTGTATTATTGATTTTTGGATGTTAAGTCAACATTACTTTCCTGGGGTAAAACCTGTTTAGTAGGAGCCGGGCGCGGTGGCACAAGCCTGTAATCCTAGCACTTTGGGAGGCTGAGAGAGGAGAATCGCAAGTTCAAAGCCAACCTCAGCAGCCACGAAGCACTAAGCAACTCAGTGAGACCCTGTCTCTACATCAAACACAAAATAGGGCTGGGGATGTGGCTCAGTGTTCGAGTGCCCCTGAGTTCGATGCCTGGTACCAAAAAAGAAAAAAAAAAAAAAACCCGTTCAGTGATTATGATGTGTCATTTTCATATGTTGCTGGATTCAGTTTACTTTCATTTTATTGAATGTTTCTATGTCCATATTTATGATAGATATTGGTCTGTGGTTTTCTTGTGATGTTAGAAATCCTGCTCCCCTGGGGAAGAAAGCTCTCCAGCTGGGACCAATGGGAGAGGGGCCCTATTTTCTTGGCTGCAGCAGTCTGAGGTGCCATCTTCACCACGTGAGCTGGGAGAAAGGGAGGAGAGAGCACCCAAGGTTCACATTAAATGCTCACCTTTATTAATAAAATTTCATAGATCTTGAATATATGTTTCTTCACATTTGCTTTTTGTTTTTAGGGCCATTTTCAGAGGCTTTAAATACTTTGGTTTTTTTAAAATATTATTTTCACCAGTTTTGGTGGGGAGTGGATCGGTGGAGCTCTTCATGTTGTTGCTCTGAAAATGGATCTTGTAATTTCTCAATTTATTAAAACTTTTTTTTTTTTGGTGATGGTACTGGGGATTGAACTCCCAGGCTTTTGCATGCTAAACACAAGCTATTTTTCACAATTAGATAACAAATATATTATGAGGGGCAATCGCATTCATTGCAATAATTTAGTTTAAATTGTTCTGTTGGTTTATATTAAAAATATATTAGGCTGATCCATCCACTGAGCTATATCCCAATTATATCTAAGTTTTTTGTTTGTTTTTGGTACTGAGGATTGAACTCAGGGGCACTCAACCACTGATTCACATTCCTACCCCTGTTTTGTGTTTTATGTAGAGACAGGGTCTCACTGAGTTGCTTAGCGCCTTACTGTTCCTGAGGCTGGCTTTGAACTCGTGATTCTCCTCTCTCAGCCTCCCAAAGTGCTGGGATTACAGGCATGCGCTACTGCGCCCAGCTTATATCTAAGTTTTAAGCCACATCATAGTGTAAAAAATTTGTAATGTTCTTCAGACTTCAGTTTCCATTGGGTAAAAACTAGTAACAGGGGCCTGGAATTGTAGCTCAGTGGTAGAGCGCTTGCCTCGCATGCGTGAGGCACTGGGTTCGATCTTCAGCACCACATAAAAAATTAAATAAATAAGATAAAGATATTGTGTCTATCTACAACTAAAAAAATTTTTTTAAAAACTAGTTTTTTTAAAAAAAGAACTCCAGATTTGACTGGAGTTGAAGGATTATAAAAGTGAAAAAGTAAAAATGGTTAGGTGTACATAGCAGTATAATTAGAGTTAAAACTTACATTTAGGAAAGAAGTAAAATTAGAAATGAGAGGAAAGAATTTGCTGTTATTTCTGTTCTTGTTTATGAAATGTTATGAATAATAATAAATTTTAAAATGTTATAACTAAAAGTATAGAAAGACCTATTAAATGCAGTGCTTCTTGAGAGACAGTAGATGTGTTTGGGGCAAATACCTCAGATGATACCTATCATTTCCTTTTTCAGGAAATAACCACAAGTGAACAGATCCAAGATGAACCAGGTAACTGTTAAGGAAACTGCTAAAACTACTTGGTTAGCACTAGCACAGTGATTTAGCCCTGGTGATAGAGAATGAGTCACTTTGCTGGAGAATTGAAGAAAAATATTCAGGTGTTGAATATGTTATCTTTATGATAAACTAAGATCCTTGGGGTGTTACTTTTAACAAGGTGAGTTGAAAGTTAAATTGTTCAGCAGAAAAGTATTTGTTGAGCATTTCCTATTAATTTGCACAGTTGAGAACATTTTCTTTGAATGTATTATTTAATAGGAGAAAATGTTTTCGTACATAAGAGCCACCAGTTGATGATTTTTAAAATTTGTAGTGTATAAACTGAACAAAACACACCACCAGCAAGGGAATAATAGTACAGAGGATATTAAAACCCATTACTAGAAGTTAAACAACTGAGCTAAAATTGTTTTAAAATAAACTAATTTCCAGATTTGTTTTTCTGTATTAATATTGCTGTATTTCCTCATAAGGTACCAGTGATGGAAGCACTGAAGCTGCCATAACTTTACTAACAATGGGAGATCTAGTATTGCAGTCAGAGATCAGTACTGAACAGAGTGATGGTAAGAGTGAAAGCCAAGCCCTACCAATGAGAAAAAAAGCTTTAAATCTGTTAAGAAATTACACCCATGTTTTAAGTAAATAAGCCTTTTACATTTGAAGTTGTCATCACTGTTGTTTTCCAGAAATGGTAGTATTTATGTATTGATCCATATTCCACCCCCCTCTTTTTTTTTAATTGTACTAGGAAGAACCGAGAGGTGCATTACCACAGAGCCACATCCCCAACCCTTTTTAGTTTTTATTTTGAGACAGGGTTATGCCAAGTTGCTTAGGGCCTCACTTAATTGCTAAGGCTGCTCTGAAACTTGAGGTCTTCATGCCTCAGTCTCCCCTAGTCACTGGGTTTACGGGTATATGCCATTGTGCCTGGCCTCATCCACTATCTTAGTCCCTTTAGGTATAGTGAAAACCATTTTGAGATAGTTATTTAGTTTATTAAGAATAGTTTGAAGCTGGGTGTGGTGGTACATGCCTGTAATCCCAGCAACTTGGGACTCTTAAGACAAGAGTATCAAAAGTTCAAGGCCAGCCTCAACAACTTAGTCAGGCCTTGAGCAACTTAGTGAGACCCTGTCTCAAAAAATAAAAAGGGCTAGGGATGTCGCTCAGTGGTTAAGCATCCCCTGGATTCAATCCCTGGTACCAAAAAAGAAAAAAAAGAATAATTTGAATTCATTGAATAGTTGATCTAGTGGCTCCTATGTTTCATATCATCATAAACATCATTGGTTATTGAGCTTATTGATCATTTTATACCATCTCTTTAGCAAAGGAGTTGCTGCTTGAGAAGGTTTTCATAGTCATTGAGATAATTTAAACTGTTGTGATAGTTTGGACAGAGCCAAAAGATATACCCACCTAGATTTTTTAATATATTGTACTGGACTTAGAAATTATGATCTTTACCGTTGATTATCTATAACTACATGAAGTGAAAAATTATGCTAATTGTTTCTGGTAATTACTTTGGTAATGACTGATTTGCCATTCATTTTAGTTGTTATATGTTTATGCTCATAACACTGTATTTTAGGAAAGTCTGATTTGTGTTCCTTATACTATAGAGCTTCTTTCTCAATGCCAGAGTGTCACAGTAAAGCCTGTCACAAATCTTAAGGACATGAAATATAGGTCTTAAAAGCTAATAAATGAAGACAGTCCTATCTTTTTTTTTTTTTTTTAATATCTTTATTTTATTTTTATGTGGTGCTGAGGATCGAACCCAGTGCCTCATGCGTGCTAGGCGAGCACGCTACTACTGCGCCATAACTCCAGCCCCAAGACAGTCCTATCTTGAAATCCATCCAGGGTTATGTAATTCCTGGAAGTAATTAAAAAGGGGATGAGTTTTTACTTACAGTAGCACAACATTTTAGTCATAAAAATTCTTAAGCTCATATAGGTCAAATTCCCAAAATGAAATATGAGGTCATGAAATTTGAGTTTGGATCCAAAAAGAGCAATCTTGAATAAGAATATAGAATTTTACAATTACTAAATGTTAAAGAATTAATTTTATTTGGATATCTGTTTATTTTGGGTCAATTTTAATTTCCTATTTTTTTCTGCAGTAGGAGTATGTGTATTTCCTGATGTTCATTCAAAGGATAAAAGTCATATTCCTTTTAGCCCAGATAATGTAAATCACCAAATTGTTCATGAATATCAGGACCTTTCTTCACCTGTCATTAGTACATCTCCTGCATCATTTGAAGAAAACAAGATTGTATTGGAGGAACAAAGTACCAGAGAAGTTGGTTTGATGGAAGAAGTCAAGGAGAATGCTACATTGACCAGGTTTATTTTAGTATTCAATTATTAAATGTTATTAAGCCTACCATAAATTTAGTTAATAGCTTTGAGTAATTCTTGTAGCAATGTTAAGTTCTCACCAATTAAAAATTGGCTGATTTAGATTTTAATGATTTGTGTATTGAAGTTATAGCAGTATTATCTGTCTTTGAAGCTTTAATTAAAAAGATTTATGTAAATGTAATCTCTGTTCTACAGATGTGGTCCAGGTTTTCTTCTCAAAACCTCTAGTAAATGTAGTACTGAGTAATTTTAGCATTAAGAAGTGAACACTTAAATACACCATTACACCTGACAGATGTTGCATTAACTTCTATCAGTGTGAGAAAGTAAGAATTCTGTAATAATTCACAAATTTCTATTATCTCTGTACATTTTAGGAATACAACTTCTAAAGTGACCAGTAATTTGAGAATGAGAAGTAGATTTGTCAAACCAAAGCCAAATCTTGAGAAGGTTTTACGGACCAACAGGTTTCATGCTCATCGGAAAGTTCCCAGTTTTTGTGTTTTAAAAGGGGAAGAAGTAGAAGTTCAAAGCGGTAAATTTTATTTTTCACTTACAAGTTATAAAATTACTTTGACACAGGAATCATATTAGCATTTCAAAGGAATAATCTGTTAAAATTATTTTAACTTTGTATTTAAATATACAGAAAAATCAGATGAATTATAAAATAAATCTGCCAACTGGTTTCAGTAATTGGTACCATTTTGCTATATTATATTTGCCTGTTCGGTCCTATGGGACCACCCCTCCCCCTGTGTGTGTGTGTGTGTGTGTGTGTGTGTGTGTGTGTGTGTGTACGTGTATACATGAATACTCAAACATATCTTACTTAGAAAGGTATGCATGGCTGAGGCTGTAGCTCAATAGCAGAGCACTTGCCTAGCATGTGTGAGGCACTGGATTTGATTCTTAGCACCACATAAAAATAAATAAGTAGAATAAAGGTATTGTGTCCATCTACAAAATAATAAAAATAAATAAAGGCATGCTGTTTGTCTATAACTACAAAAAAAATACACACACACACAGAACACATGTGACAAAACATAAGATAGTGCCCAAAAAGCTTAAAATGAAATACAAAGCTCCTGTTAGGCACAATGGCCCATGCCTGAAATCCCAGCAGCTTGGGAGGCTGAGCAGGAGGATCAGGAATTCAAAGCCAGCCTCAGCCGTTTATCGAGGCCCTAAGTAACTTAGCAAGACCCTGTCTCTAAATAAAAATTTTGAAAAGGACTGGGGGTGTGGTTCAGTGGTTAAGAGCCTCTGGGTTCAATACCTGGTACCAAAAAAAAAAAAGAAAAAGCTTTCTTCCTTGATTCCCAGGCCCTTGGTCTTTACTCTTAGTGGTAAGCTTCTACTAAGTCTTTTGTTGTAGACTTCCAGAAATGTTTTACACACATATAAGTATATACATATACATGTTCATGTATATACATAGATATGTATGTGTATGTATATATATTTACATATGTATGTTTTCAGAACAAAATTATACATACCACAACATACTGTTAAGCACTTTCAAAAACAATATCTGTATAATTATACAGCAGGTGACTATAGTTAATGATGATACATCATATTCTTGAAAAATGTGAAGAGTGATGTTATGTACTCTTATCACTAAAGTGATAACTATATGAGACAATGCATAGATTTAACCATTCCACAATATATACATACTTAAAACATGTTGTGCATGATAACATGCATTAATTTAAAAAAAAATTTTAAGAACATTGAGATATGTCACATACCATACAATACATCCACAATTCAGTTATTTAGTATATTCATCAAATTAAGTAATCATCACCATTCAGTTATTCTCCATTTCTCTCCAACCCAAAGCTATCACTATTCTTCATTCTGTTTCTATAGATTACCTTTTCTGTATATTTCATTTCAGTAGAATCATATAGTATGTGGTTAAATCTGATTTCTTTTACTTAGCATAATGTATGTTTTCAGGGTTCATTACATGGTAGCATGCATCAAAAACTGTCTTTTTATTGCCAAGTAATATTTTTTGCATAAATATTCCACTTTTTTTTTAATCCATTTAATCTATTGATGGGCATTTGAGATGTTTTTACCTTTTTTGCTATAATGAATAATGTTGTGAAGAACATTCATGCATACATTTTTATGTGGACATGTTTTCATTTCTCTTGGGTTTATACATATAAATGGAATTGCTGGAACATAACAGGTTTTTTTGGCACCGAGGATTGAACTCAGGGGCACTCAACCACTGAGCCACATGCCAGCCCTATTTTGTATTTTATTTAGAGACAGAGTCTGACTGAGTTGCTTAGCGCCTCACTTTTTGCTGAGGCTAGCTTTGAAATCAGATCCTCCTGCCTTAGCCTCCCCGAGCTGCTGTGATTAGAGGTGTGTACCACAGTGTCCGCCTTGGATCATTACAGTATTTAACCTTTTATTTTTATTTTTTATGTTTGATACTGGGAACTGAACTTAGCCCTTCGCAGATACTAAACATACACTCTGCCACTGAACTATGCCCCCAGCTCCTGTGTTCAATCTTTTTTTTTTTGGTACAGGGGATTGAACTCAGCGGTACTCGACCACTGAGCTGCATTCCCTAGCCCTGTTTTGTGTTTTATGTAGAGACAGGGTCTCACTGAGTTGTTTAGCGCCTCACTTTTGCTGAGACTGGCTTTGAACTCGCGATTCTCGTGTGTCAGCCTCCCAAAGTGCTAGGATTACAGGCGTATGCAACTTCACCTGGCTCTATATTTAATCTTTTGAGAAACTGTCAGACTAATTTCAAAAGTGATGACATTTAAGTATGTACACTTTTTATGTTTTTACATATCAGTTATACAAAGTAAATTTTATAAAAGACATTGGCACTATCTTATATTCACTAAGATTCTATGAGAGATTTGGTTTCTGTACATACTCCCAGGCACTTTTTACTGTGATACAAGGGATCAAACCCAGGCCTAGCACATGCTGGGCAAATACTCTACCATTGTAATATATCCGCAGTCCTCCCAGGCACTTTTTATTATTTGTCTTTTTGATCTAGTTATCTTCGTGTAAAGGAGTGTTTCCTTGTGTTATTATTATTATTTTTTTTTAGTTGTAGATGGACACAATATCTTTATTTTATTTATTTTTATGTGGTGCTGAGGATTGAACCCAGTGCCTCACGCATGCAAGGCAAGTGCTCTACCACTGAGCCACAACCCCAGCCCCTCCTTGTGGTTTTGATTTCTATTTACTTGATGGCTAATGGTGATACATGCCATTTTTCCTCCCTGATGCTGAGGATTGAATTCAGGGCTCTACCACTAAGCTACATCTCCAGCCCTAATGTTATTTATGTCTTTTTATGTGCTTATTTGTGTGTATCTTATTTAACAAAACGTCTGTTCTCTGCTTATTTTTAAATTGGGTATTTGTCTTTTTATAATTAAGATTTCTTGGCCTGTGGGTAAACCTCAAGGGTAGAGTACATATATAACACACTCAAGGACCTGAATTTGGTTTCCCAAGTCTTTAAAAAAAAAAAAAAAAGTTCTTTATATATTAGTGCCTTCTGTTTTTCAAGCTTAATATATTGAAAACATCTTTTGATATAATCATACCGCACCCTATTTATTTATTTATTGATCAATTGATTTTTGTTTAGTGGCCTTATTATATTGTGATGTACCTATTGACTGCTTATCTACTTCCTTTTCTCTCTCCGTTTCCAATGGCTCACTCCCTTACATTGGTACTAAGACCATGAAAAGCAGTGCAAACAATAGGCTACCTATATTATATTGAACTCTTGCTTAGAAGATCTGGATAGTTAGTGTCATCTTTTCCCTATTTTGGAGTCGCTGTGTTTCTGGGATTTCCTTTAACCACACTGTGGTGCAGTGTGGTTATGCAGTTAGTTAGTCATTGTTATGCTATCTTGAGCAGTATTCAGAAACTTTCACTCTGTTGGCCCAAATTGCTTTATTTATCTAGAAATACTTCCTTCTCCTTTATGATAACTTTGTCATACAGCAACTTCCCCAAAACCTTCCCTAAGTTGGACCTAGCCAGATCTCATCTATACTTACCTCTGTGCCTCTTTTTGGTGGGAATTTTTTTTTTAATTTTTATTTTTTTTAATTGTCAATGGATCTTTATTTATTTGTATGTGGTGCTGAGAATCAAACCCAGTGCTTCACGCATGCTAGGCAAGCGCTCTACCACTGAGCCACAACTCCAGCCCTTGGTAGGAATTTTTAACAGCAGTATTATTTTTGATGATAGTACTAGAGTACTGTTACCATAAAGTAGGAACACAATTGCTGTGACAGCCAGGAGTGAAATGTATGCAGTACAAGATTCATGAATCATCTGTTTCACTGTTCAGAAATCTCATTGGCCAGAACCATTCTGCTGCCATGTTAATAAGTTGAATTTTGGATTAAGAGGAGTTTGGAGGAGTCACTACATAGTGGTCTATTGTTTAAGAGAGAGTGTTTCTGATATGGAGATTTTAGCTGTACTGTTTTGAACTGTATCTTACTTGTGTTTTTTATTTAAGAAACTGAGAAAAGTGCTTCCAAAGCAGCGGAACTGGAAGGGAAAAGCCTTGGGCAAGTTACAACAACAGAGAGTAAGGAGCAGAACAAATTGGCATGTGTACATGATATCAAAGGGACCAGTATTTCACAAGAAGCAAATTTAACAGAAAGGTAAAAGAAGGAAGAGAATCTGGAATTCAGTTCATATTCTCTTTTAGCTATAACCAAAGGCTTATAACTGTAAGAATTTGATTGAGAAAAGAGTTCTGTTGCATTAAATATATTTTAACATTTTGAAAATCATTGAATTAGATAACCTGTAATTGCACCAATTTCTAAAAATAATCCCATGGTGGTTTGCCTGATTTCAGGTAACATGCTGCAACTCTCTTTCAGAAATGAAGATCAAGAGGAGAGATCTCAAGAAGTTCAGATAGTGTCAGTTACTCCAGTTGTTTCCTCTGAGCAAGGACCCCACATGCTTGATTTGGGTAGGGGTCTGGAAGAGAGTTCTTTTGAAGAGCCCCTGAGAAAAGACACTAAAGAAGATAGTGTGTTCACACTTCATGTGCAAGAGGTAAAATAATACACATTATAACAGAGTAGGTGTTTTTTTCCCAATTGAAAAATTGAAGTATAATTTGCATGTAATAAACATAACCCTTTTTAGTTTTATAAGTTGTTACAAATATATAGTCTTATGTAGCCAATATATGAATAGTTCCATCACCCTTATTCCCCACTTGCCTTTTATTGTCACTCTTCTTCCCCACCAGCTCCTGACAGTCACTGATCCATTTTCCCTATAGTTTTACCTTGGTAAATGTACTGTGATAGAATTTCAGTTGAGTGTGTCTAGTCTTTGGAGCAGAGGTAATAGAGCTGTTACTCAGCATTGTTATTTCCTTAAAAAATATACACAGAGAATTCATTTCTTGCTTTTTAGCTCCTGGATCTGAGGAGTTTATTAACAGAGCAAGTATTTGCAAGTATTTATTGAGCTATTATTACTACGTGTCTGACACTGTGAGGTACTGGGAGACAGATCTGTGGCAGACTGATGACTAAATGAGTGATTAAACTTGGTTTGGTAGATACTTTGTTAGAGATTTGAATAGGACTCTGTAGGAGTTGTCCTCCACCCAGTCAAACCAATCTCATCTCTGGGAATGAGGCCCAGGCAATAACACTTTCTTCAAAAAGTTTCCTAAGTGGGAGAATGCTTGATCTTGAAGAATGAATATAACTTAGCCAATTAAAGGGAGAGGAACATGTATAAAAAATAAGATGTGAAATGGCATGATACGTTCAAGAACTGTAAATCATTGAGTGGGCTGGGCACCATGGTATATTCCTGTGAGCCCAGAGACTTGGGAGGTAGAGGCAAGAGGATCACAAGTTTGAGGACAGCCTCAGCAATTCAGTGAGACCCTGTCTCAAAATAAAAATTATAAAGGGCCAGGGATATAACTCAGTGGTAAAGTACCTCTGAGCTTAATCCCTAATACCATGCTCCCCACCCCCATAAAATAATTGAGGCTGGGCATGGTGGCGCATGCTTGTAATCCCAGCAGCTTAGGGGGCTGAGGCAAGAGGATTGTAAGTTTGAAATCAGCCTTAGCAACTTAGCAAGACCCTGCCTTAAAATAAAAATTACAAAGAACTGGAGATGTAGCTCAGTGGTAAAATGCCCCTGAGTTCAATCCCCAGTATTCCTCTACCCCCAAAATAATCATTGAGTGAATGTAAATGAAGCAAGTGGTTAGAGAGGAAGTTAGGAAGGCAGGTTACAGGCAGATCATAAAAGGAGTTTTATGACTGGCTAAGGAATTTGACTCCCTTCATAGCTGAGATTCCTACCCACCTCCAACTTTTATTTAACCTTTTATTTTGAAATAATTTCAAACTAAGAGAAAACTACAAGAATCTTACAAAGAACTCATACTTTTCCCTTGGATTCATTAATTATTAACCCTTGACTTCATTTGTTTCCCTGTCTTGCTATCCATCTCTATAGATCAATACTCTAAGAAACTGAACCATTTGAGCCAGGAGTGGTGACACATGCCTATAATCCTAGTGACGAGGGAGTCTGAGGCAGGAGGATCACAAATTCAAGGCCAGCTCCAGCAATTTAGTGCGACGCTCAGCAACTTAGCCCAACTCGGTCCCAAAATAAAAAAATAAAAAGGACCAAGGATGCAGCTCAGTGGTAGAGCACTTGGTCTGGCATGCATAAGGCCCCTGGGTTCAGTCCCCAGTATTTAAAAAAAAAAAAAAAAAAGTGGGGCTGGGGTTATGGCACAGTGGTAACATGCTCGCCTAGCACGCGTGAGGCACTGGGTTTGATCCTCAGCACCACATAAAAATAAAATAAAGATATTCTGTCCACCTACAACTAGAAAATAAATATTTTTTTAAAAAGCAGCATATAAGTTGCAAACATAAGCTGTCACCTCTAAATACTGTCTTTGTATCTTCTATTAATAAAAGCAAGGATATTCTCTTACAGGGAAGTAAGAGTACTATTCTCACAATCAGCATTATCATATGATTTAACATTGATTTGATAATATTACTTAATATATTATTGCCATTCAGGTTTCACCCTTGTCCCAGTGATGTCCATTAGAGCTTTTTTGTTTTTAACTCAGGACCCAGTCAAGGCTGTCACATTGCATTTCACTGTCATTTCTTCTTATTTTATGTAACCTAAGCGTAGCTCTTTTTTGTTTGTGAACTTCACATTTTAGACTAATTTTAGTCTACATTTTTTTAGACTAAAAACAGTCGGAAATTTTTTTATGTTTATTTTTTGGTACCAGAAATTGAACCCAGGGGCACCTAACCACCACTGAGCCACATCTCTAGCCCTTTTCTGTATTTTATTTAGAGACAGGGTCTCACTGAGTTGCTTAGGGCCTCACTAAGTTGCTGAGGCTGGCTTTGAACTCTCCATCCTCCTGCCTCAGCCTCCTGAGTTGCTAGGATTACAGGAATGTGCCACCATGCTTGGCTCCTGAAATTTTTTTTATTACCTCATTATTGTATTCAATGTTTGGGTAAGATTACTAGGTAGGTAATATTGTCTTCTTCCTTTTGTATTACATGTCAGACTGAGCATTTGGTTAGAATGGTGCCTGCCAGATTTCTCTATTACAAAAGCTTTTCTACTTTATATTAGTAAGTGACTTATCCGGAGAGATCTAGCAACCCGTTACCTAATAATTTGGATATGGATATTGGTGAATCTTGCCTGAATCAGTTATTGATGTCGTTTGCAAAATGAAGGTGTTATGATTTTAAGCACTGGAGAACTATAATCAAGGTTGCATTCTAGAATGGTATTAGTAGTTCTGTGGAAAACAAATTGGAAGAAGCCACACTGGAGACAAGGAGAGCGGTTTGCCTCCATTCATAGGTCACCTACATACAGCTTGTGTGATCAGAGAGGTTGAAGGGTTTGGGTCTCCCTATCTTGTCACTTCAAAAATCATCTCAACTAGAAAAATTGTATATGTTTAAGATAAGTCATTGCATTTTGAAGTTATCTCTTCACTATATAACACATTGTCAGGAAAACTTTTTAAAACCTCTTTTCATTTTAATTTTTTTATAGCAATGTATACCAACTAGTATTCCAGAAGTCCAGCAAGAGAATGTAATCAATCCTGAACACCTAACAGGTATAATAATCTGCTTCAATGAGGTATCATAGTATCTAATTAGTATGATGTTTAAATTTAACTACGGAAAACACAAAATTTCTTTGGTTTATAGTGACCTTAACAACAAATGAACTATTTTGTATATCAGTTTTATTATTCAGAATTATAAATCCTTCTGACTGTACCTTTTGTGAAATTATTCTTTTGGTTAGTAAGTAATTTATCCAGAGAGATCCAGCAAGCTGTAGTTTGGTGTCCATTGGTACTGTTCACTGACAGTTACTTGTAGTGGTGATTGGGGATATAATTTAGTTTTTTAGTCTTGCTGACAAGTTGTCACGAGGCTCTCTTTTTAGAAGTGAAATAAAGGATTTTCTGTTATTTCACGGTTTAGATTTTCATTACTAACATTTCAACTTTGATAGTGAATCTGATTGCTGATGTACATCAAGATGAAGAGGATGAACAAACATTCATTTTAACTCTGGTAGAAATCCCAACCAATGCTACAGAAGAATTTACGGATGCTGCTTCTCAGTTTATGCCAAACCCTTTACTACCAGCACCCATATTGGTCAAATCCATGAATACTGAAGAAATAGGTGATATGAGGTAATAAATGAGTTAACTATTTCTTCTAGGGGAGGGAAGATGCTTTATGAATCTAGTAGTATTAATTGAATGAACAATTCCCTGACCTTTATTTGTAGTGGTTTTGTGGATCTTAAATTATGTGGTAACTTAGAGGAAAAAAAGTGCAAAGTGGTTGATTTTATATTTGATAAAGATGCCATTTAAATGAAAATATTTTATTTTGACAACCAAAAAATGTAGTAGCCTAGATCATAGTGACATCTATTACAAGTGTAGTTATATACACATAACTGAAGTACACATTCACAGAAAGTTGAAGAAAAATATAGAGTAGTAGAATTTTTAATTAAAAAATTTTTTTTTGTGGTCCTGGAGATTGAACCCAAGGCCTCACACATGTTAGACTAGTGCTGTGTCACTGAGCTACACCCCTAGGAATACCTCTGACCCTTTTTTTAAAAACAAGGTCTCACTAATTTGCCCAGGCAAATTTGCCTCAAATTTGTGGTCTTCCTGCCCCAGCCTTCCAAATAGTTTGGATCATAGGTGCCTGCTGCCATGCCCATCTCAATTTTTTGTATATTTTTGATACTCTTAATTCTTTTTTTTTTTTAAATATTTTTTAGTTGTTGATGGATTTTTATTTTATTCATTTATTATTTATATGTGGTGCTGAGGCTCGAACTCAGTGCCTCACGCATGCTAGGCAAGCGCTGTATCGCTGACTACAGCCCCAGCCCCGATACTCTTAATTCTTTAGTGTAGAACCCTTAAGTTGTGTTTTGATTACCATTGGAAAACTTAATTGTCTATGAAGTAGCATTAGGAATTGAAGCCATTTATATGTGGAAGGGACATTTTGGATTAAAAGTTTATAGACATGAAGAACACATATACTTCAGATTTAATTTAGTATTGGGAAATTAAGTTCTGAGCTTTTAAGTATGAATGCAGCTCAGACCTAGAATCTTAATGGCCATGACCTTGAATTTATTTATTTGGAATTTAGTTTCATTAGAAATTAATTGGAATAGCTTAGGCTTTAATCTCATCAAATAACTTTTGATTCATTGATTTTATCTGTATTTTTTTCCTATGTAGTAAGTGTTTACCACTAACTTCAGTTGGTCAAGATGCCACGTGTTTATCTAATTCTGCAAGAGATGATTCTGAAAAGCCGCCTGCTAATTTGGATCTTATATCTAGGAAGAGATATCATTGCAGGCTTGATGAAAGCAGCCATGTTCCTCCTGCCAAAAAATGTTCTCTCACTTCAAGAGATGATTGTCAGCAATACACCTCTGAGGTAAGGTAGACTCATTAGGCAAGTGTAATGGCCATAGTGGAAGAGACATGTTTCTGTTTTTTCCTTCTGGCTCTTAAAACTTTTATAGATACATAAGCTTAGTTCAGACACTTACCATTATAAATAATCTAGATAAGGCCAATTTGGAATTATTTGTATTAGTTTAGTATTAAAATCAGTCGACTTTAATTTGGAAACCTACTCTGAGTTCTGTGATGTAGGCTGAAAATAAGGCCTAAAGTATCATGTAGACTTGGATCTTAGCTCTACCACCCAACAGCTATAGAATTGTAAACAAGATACTTCACCTCTCACAATGAATTTTCTGATATATAAAATAATAGTAAGATCATCATCATAATGTGTAAAGTTTTCCATTGCTCTTAGAATAAAACCAGAGCGTCTGAGCCCTTATGTAGTCTTACCCATTTCTGTCTCTAGTCTGATTTTATGCTAGTTTCTATCTCACTTTCTAGCCACATTGGCCATCTTTCAATTCCTTAAATGCTCTATAATCCTTCATGTTCCAAGGCATTTCATTTGCTGTCTCTTCTATATGAAACATTCCCTTGTAAAACATTACAGTCTGCTCTCAGTCATCACTGCTTTAGGAAAGTGACTCCATGATGTAGATTTGATCTCTAGTCATCATGTTGTAGGTTTCCTAGTATCATCTTGTTTTATTTTTAATACTATTCATAATTTGTAACTATACTATGGCAAATCATTTGAAAATCTACTTTTTCAAAGGGAGAGCTGAAGACCAACAGTTCTTAGATGAAAGCAGATACAGAGGAAGTGTACTTTCATATCTATATGATAGTAAAAAATGGTAGCACAAATAGTTTTAATTTCTCTTGTTATAGGTAAGATTGAACTTTTTTTTCATGTGCTTAAGAGCCATTTATGTTTCTTTGACTGTGAAATGAATTTATATTCTTTATACAGTTTTTTAAAGTCGTGTTGCTATTTTTCTTATAGATCTGGAAGAATTCTGTGAGATAGATATGGTAATGAGTAGCAAATTTTTACCCTTAGTTTGTCATTTATCTTTTGACTTTTTTGTTTGTTTTTGGTTTTTGGTACCGGGGATTGAACTCATGGGTACTCATCCACTGAGCTACATGTCCAACCCTATTTTGTGTTTACTTATGTAGAGACAGGGTCTCGCTGAGTTGCTTAGCACCTTGCAGTTGCTGAGGCTGGCTTTGAACTCGCGATTCTCCTATATCAGCCTGCCAAAGTGCTGAGATTACAGGCATGTGCCACCATGCCTGGCTTGACTATTTTCTTATGCAGATTTCTTTAACTTTTTTTTTAAACAGTACTAAAGTTAACTTTTTTTTTTAATTAAAATTTTTTTTGTAGTTATAGGTGGACAGCATGCCATCTACATTTTATTTTTTTATTTTTATGTGTTGCTAAGGGTCAAACCCCATGCCTCACACATGCTAGGCAAGTCCTCTACCACTGAGTTCCAAAGTTAACTTTTTTTCTTTCTTTCTTTTTTTTTTTTTTAGTATTTCTTCTTAGTTGTAGATGGACACAATACCTTTATTTTATTTATTCATTTTTATATGGTGCTGAGGATCAAATCCAGTGCCTCACACGTGCTAGGCAAGTGTTCTACCACTGAGTCATAACCCCACCCCTGCCAAGGTTAACTTTTTTTTTCTTTTTTGGCACAGTGGTGGTACCAGGGATTGAACTCAGGGACACTTGATCACTGAGCCACATCCCCAGTCCTATTTTGTATTTTATTTAGAGACAGGTCTCATCGAGTTGCTTAGTGCCTTACTTTTGCTGAGGCTGGCTGTGAACTCATGATCCTCTTGCCTCAGCCACTCGAGTTGCTGGGATAGAGACATGTGCCACTGCACCCAGCTCAAGGTTAACTTTTTGATGAAAGATTTTCCAAACCTAGACAGAGGTAGACAAACAAATATAATGTATTCCCCCATGAATGAGTCACCAGTTTCAACAATTTTATTAGCATTCCCTAAAGAAACTGTTTTGATTTAAAAAGTATAGTTAGTGATGTGGGGAAAAGACTATCAAATATAAAACGACATTACCAGATTATAATAGGTCTAAAAGATGATAGCTGGGGCTGGGGCTGTAGCTCAGTGGTGGAGCACTTGCCTAGCTTGCGTGAGGCACTGGGTTCGATCCTCAGCACCACATATAAACAATAAATGAATAAAATAAAGATCTATCAACAACTAAAAAAATATTTAAAAAATAAATGATAGCTGTACATTGGTGTGAATATGTAAGAAAGTAATAATGTCTATTGACTTACTTGTGATTTAGTTTTCTCTTATGCAGAATTCTAGAATGCATACACAGTACATTCAGAAAGACATGCAGCTGGATGTGATGGTACATACCTATAATCCCAGCAGCTTGGGAGGCTGAGGCAGGAGGATCACAAGTTCTAGTACAGTCTCAGAAACTTAACAAGGCCCTAAGCAATTTAATGAGACCCTGTCTCAAAATAAAAAATTGGAGTTGGGGTTGTGGCTCAGTGGTAGAGTGCTTACCTAATATGTGTGAGGTACTGGGTTTGATCCTCAACACCACACACAAAAAATAAAGTGAAAAAAAAAAAGGAATGAAAAAGGGCTGGGGATGTGGCTCAGTGGTTAAGTACTCCTGGGTTCATCCCTCCCCACAAAGACATGCAAACATGTTTTATTTTTTATCTAATCAGATTTATCCATCTTTTCATGTATAACTTCTGGGAATGTTATACATTGAAAATACATTAAGTCTTAAAATTCCTAGTTAACATCACTGATTTACATGAGTTTATTTTGGTGTGAAGAATAGGGCCAACTTAATTTCTCCACGATGCCTTTTCTATTGTTCTCACACCATATATTGAATAATTCATCTTTTTTCCGCTGATGATAACTATATTTTTTTCAGTTATTATCTCCATATATATTTGTACGTCTTCCTGGACTTTTTTTATGTGGATTTACCTGTTCTTCCAGGGCCAGTCTCATAACTGTTTTATTTATTGTAAATTTGTAACTTTGTGCTTTAATATTTTATAGGGATAGTCCCCTAATAACATAATTTTTTTCCTTTTTCAGACTTCTCTTTATTGCTGCGTATGTTTTCAAATTAATATGAATTTTAGTATTTGTTGAAGTCTTTTTAAAATTTGTATTAGAATTGTGTTAATTTGTCAGATGAACAAAAACTGACAATTTAATTATAATAATGAATCTTCCAATCCAAAAACACAATGTATCTTTCCATTTAAGTGTTGCTATGTCTTTTTAATTTTATTTTAACCTCTTATAGAATTCATACATTTCTTATTATGTTATCCTTGAGAATTTAATCATTTTGTTGTTCTTATCAAGCTCACTCGTTCATTTTTTCTTTCTCTAATTAAGAGAGCTTTCTAAATTTCCTCATTATGTACATTCAGTTGATTCAGATTTTGTAGATCAGCAGGCATCTCATCTGCAATTGTAATTTCAATTCTACTTTTTATAGTTCTAATTTTCTTTTTTATTTATAGTGGCTGATATAACTGAAAAATAATGTTAAAAAAGTAATCCCAATAATTGACATCTTTTTCTTATTCCTGATTAATGGGGATACTTCCTATTAAGTGAGCTGCCAGCTTTCACATTTCAGTGGTTATATTTTATGGCACTAAGAAGACATCACTAGATGGCGGTGGTGCAAGCTGGTAATTCCAACAGCTCAGGAATCTGAGACAGGAGAATCTCAAGTTCAAAGCTAGCCTCAGTAATTTAATGATGGCCTGTCTCAAAATAAAATAAAATTTAAAAAGGAGCTAGGAATGTGGCTCAGTGGTTAAGTACCCCAGCTGGGTTCAATCCCCAGTACCAAAAAGAAAGCAAAAAGCTGGGTGCAGTGGTGCCCGCCTGTAATCTCAGCACTTAGGGAGGCCGAGACAGGAGAATTGCAAGTTCAAAGCCAGCCTCAGCAATGGCGAGGTGCTAAGCAACTCAATGAGACCCTGTCTCTAAATGAAACACAAAATAAGGCTGAGAGTGTGGCTCCGTGATTGAGTACCCCTGAGTTCAATCCCTGGTACCAAAAAAAAAAAGAGAAAGAGGAGAGAGAAAAGAAGGAAAGAAGTGTTCTCTACTTGGGAGGCTAAGGCAGATGGATCATTTGAGCCCACAAATTCAAGACTAGCCTGGACAACATAGCAAGACCCCATATATGTTGAAAAAAGAAAATATATCGTCCATTTTATTTACGTTTTTCTCCTTACGTCTACTGAATTATATTAGATTTCTAATGGTGAATCATCTTTACACTTCACTATTTGATCATGATATATTTGCTAGTCTATTGATTTGCTGCTTGTAATATTTGATTTGAAGAGTTGGAGTGTAGCTCAGTGGTGGAACACTTGCTTATTAGCATGTGCAAGGTCCTGGGTTCAACCCCCAGCACCATCCACACACAATTGTACTATTGCATTTGACATTTTTCCATTGATGTTAAGTGTGATGTTTAGTTGGTATCAATATTATGCTTGAGATAAGAGGCATTTGGCAGCTTTCCCTCTTCTGGACCAGTTTAACAGTTGCCAAATCATTTCCAGAAATGTTTGGTAGAATTCCTTTAAAACATTAGTGGCTCTAGAGCTTTCTGGGAGATACATGCCTTCTTTACAGAAAGGAAAGAAGGGAATGGAGGGAGGGAATTTTATTTGACAAATAGATTTCTAAAATTTTTTGTAAATTTTCTTAAAACAGGTGTGTTCAAAGAAATTAAATGTTTTTGAGGAAACAGGTGAGTGAAATAAATTTTAACATGATCACATTGCTAAGTACTCCTGATTATTTCCCATACATTTTGAGCTTGAAGCAGTCTTGCTCACTTTTTTAAAAAGAATATTAATTTTATTGTCAGTAGTTACTCTCCTACTAAGACTTTGGATTTGGCATATTGGTAGCCCAAATCAACTCCTTTCATCCTTTAATTAATGGAAAAACATATGGCTATGAAAAGATTTTCTGTGAAAGCTCAGTAGCTACATTTTAGGAATTAGCTGAGTATAAAGGCAGTTGTTTTTATAGCTCCTTAACTTTGCCCTGAATTTCTTTTATTCCTCTTTTTTTCAAACTTACCATTTCTTAGGCCTGTTGGTTAAGTCATTGCTGAACCATGGCAATGGTTAAGATTTTTTTTTTTTTAATTTTAATTCTCAAGATTTTTTAAAAAATTACTAATGGTGGCATATTTATAGAGTGAGAGTAGAAGGGTTTGATTGTTTGAGGTTTTTGTTTGTTGTATGGTGCTGGGGATCAAATTCAAGGCCTCATTCATGCTAAATAAGTGCTCTACCACTGAACTGCTCCCCCAGACCTGGTTCTGGCTCTTTAAAGACACTTACAATGATAATACAATGTCATTGACTTAGTCTTAATTGTGCAACTTTAATTGTGAAACTGTGATCTAGTTATGGTTTCCAGCCTCTAGAAATGTCCGAAAATCTGTTTCATCTATTTCTTCCTCTCCAATAAAAGTGTCAGCAAATCACAACACACTGAAGTATTAGTGATATATCTATGCCATCCTTAATCATGTTTTGTTTTGATTTTCAAAGGTGGGTATACTTACCAACTTCATTCTCTCTTCATGGAGCGTAGGACATTCTCACTGGGAACAGAGCCTTAGAAATAGCTATCTAAAGGAAAATTTTTGTTTTGTTTTTTAATTTTGTGTTTAACAAGAGTTTCTTGTTGTTTTGTTCTATCTAACTGCTGTTTTGGGTTTTATCTACTACTTTGGAAAATAAAACTCTTCCAAGCTAACCTGAGTGTTTTTAGAATCTGTGGGGTTTACTTTTCCATTAGACTACAGATACCAAGTTATGACCTATATTTTGGGTTGGTTTAGCTTCTATAGTTTAAGGAGTCTTAGGTTATTTTAAAGTGATCACCCTTTCATTTTGATAGTTCAAGGTATATTTTTGGAAAAAAAGAATTTTATAGTAATACCACTATTTTGTAGAAATTGTTATCATAACTTTTGCTCAGTTATTTTTCTTTTCTCTTTTTTGTGGTGCTGAGGATTGAACCAAGGGCCTTGTGCATGCAAGGCAGGCACTTTACCAACTGAACTATATCCCTAGCCCCGACTCAGTTATTTTTAATTGTCC
Source organism: Geosciurus inauris (assembly GCA_004024805.1). Lineage (NCBI taxonomy): Eukaryota > Metazoa > Chordata > Mammalia > Rodentia > Sciuridae > Geosciurus > Geosciurus inauris. The sequence goes on along the minus strand of PVHX01004878.1, from coordinate 92,357 downwards.
AAGTAACTCCACTAATTATAATTTGGGCTTCTCTTATTAGTTGAGGTTTGTTATAGAATACTATGGTTTTTCCCTTCAAATGTTGCAATTAAAATGTATGTATTAATTTCAGTATACATACTTAACATTTGTTCTCTTTTTTTTGAAGGGGAGTCTTACATGGGACGAGGTATTTTCCCTACCTCAGGATGCAAACGTGCAACTTCAGAACCTCAAAAAGAGAAACTTGAAACAACTTCTCAGAATATAGGATCTAGGTCTGTTGATAAAATAAGAGATACATGTATAGAAAAGAATATGCCTCAGTTGTCTCAGAATGAGATGGTTGTATCTGATAAAGAAAAGAGAACGGATTCTGCTTCTACAACTGAACAAAAGGGTAGCAGAATGGCATCTTCAAAAACCCCACTCTCCAGGTATCACATGCAGATCTTTGATAAATATTCCCCTACCCCTCTGAAAAAAATATAACCTATAGATATAACCTGAATATAGAGATTAAATTCAGTACAAAAGTTGATGTTTTAAAAACGTGTCCTCTATCAGTAATATAAGGAGGAGCAACTTTGACTATTTTAGATATAAAGTCTTAAAAATATATTGCACACATTTTTTCCCAGATTGTGGTTATTGTTTAGATCATTATGTATTATGCCATATGTAGCTGCTAATGCACATGTTGATGATATGTTGATGGACGTTGTTTTATTGAATTCCCAAATAATGTTTCATTTTCTTATCTCATGCTAAAGAGGCAAGCCATAGCTTGCTTTCTATAAGACTAAGTGTGAAATTTAAGCTCAAAGCCAATTTCTTCCACATTGTTTTTTCTTATACTCTAGAAATGAGTCTTCTGGGTCATCAACAATTACTGGTTTGTCAGCAGCATTCAAAACATTTATGTGGAGCTGAGGATGTAGCTCAGTGGTAGAGTGCTTGCCTAGCATGCATGAGACCCTGCATTTAATCCCTACTTTTGCCAAAAAAAAAAAAAAAAGTGGTGAGTTGAAGGGAGGCAGTGCACCAGCGTTCACTAAGGGGAAAGGATATATCTTTAAAAGGCTTATTTAATAAATTTGTTTGCATTGTCTAAACTATAGAAAGTAAAGCTCAGTGACATCTTTTCTGGCTTTAGCCAGAAATAGAATGAGGGAAGGAGGCATCATAGGGGTTTGGATTAAAACAAGCTGAGAAACAGTATTCTAGAAAAGAGGGCAGCAAACTTGTTATAAAAGGTCATATAGTATGTATTCTAGGCTTTGTGTACCATATGGTTTCTCTTGCAACCAATAAGGTTAGCTTTGCAGTTACAAAAGCAACCATATGGGGCTGCAGCTCAGTGGCAGAGCACTTGCCTAGCACATGTGAGGCACTGGGTTTAATCCTCAGCACCACATAAAAATAAACAAACTAAAGGTATTGTGTCCATCTACAACTTAAAAAAAAAAAAAGAGCTGTTTCAGTAAAACTTATTTATACAGTGGTATGATTGGACCATCATTTGCTCCTGTTCCAGAGCCTTGCTTCTCTTTAAGTGTGGTCATCCTTTGAGAACTTGTTAGAAATGCAGGACTCAGGTCACACTACCAATTTTACTAAGTCAGAATTTTCACTTTAATTACATTGCCAGGTGATTTATATGAACTTTTCAACTTGGAAAGCTCTACTGTAGAGTGTGCCATTTTAGCATTAGTAGAAAGAAGATGGCATTAAGAATATATCTTCCAGGGCTAGGATTATGGCTCAGTGGTAGAGCACCTGCCTCACATGTGGGAGGCACTGGGTTCGATCCTCAGCACCGCATATAAAAAATGAATAAATAAAGGTCAATCAACAACTAAAAAAAAAAAATTAAAAAAAAAAAAAAAAAGAATATATCTTCCAGCCGGGCGCGGTGGCTCAAGCCTGTAATCACAGCACTTAGGGAGGCTGAGACAGGAGAATCGCGAGTTCAAAGCCAGCCTCAGCAATGGCGAGGCGCTAAGCAACTCAGTGAGACCCTGTCTCTACATAAAACACAAAATAGGGCTGGGGATGTGGCTCAGTGGTCGAGTACCCCTGAGTTCAATCCCCAGTACCACAAAAAAAAAAAAAAAAAAAAAAATCTTCCTAGATATTCTTGAATATCTTTACATTTGCATTTCTAGACCTGGCAGAAGACCCCTGGGATTTTTATCTTTAATATGTTCAAAGAATAATTTGGAGTCTGATGAACTTACTCACGTCCGTAGTAAGAAGCGTCTAAAACCTCTTATACCTTTATCAAGACGGAATTTGAAACGATCTAATCCACTTAATGAAGGCCAGAAAAAAAATCAAGAGTCATCTGATCTGCTTCCATCTCCAGGTGTTGTTACTAACACTCAGTCTGAGAATATTGGCAGTTCATCAGCTCAGGTATGTAATAATTTTTATTGTTTGTATAAAATGGGTTGAATATCAGACTCAGCTAGGAAAAACATGGTAATATTATTTTCATTTGGATATCAAAAATTATTTCAGAGCAGCTCACATCAATTTTCTCCCCTATCAAACCCTCTGTCTTGGAAAAAATAGGTATTGGATTATGAGGTTACACCTAGTTTAGTTTAGAACTGTAAATGGGCACTTAATTGCCATCCTTTTCATCCAGTTGCTTTTGACTTGTAGAAGCAAAATGAAGCAGTGCTTACATTTTATTTGTCTTAGGAGACATGTCCTGATACCCACAAGGATAAACTAGAACCTTAAAACTAGAATTTGTGTTTCATTTCTTTGCATCCTATAACTATCTAAAGGCAAGGATCTGTGAACCTTGTGAATCTTGATTATCATTGCCAACTTATTTTATAGAATAGTTATAATTATTAGTAAGGCAATGCCAATTTAATCATATCCTTGCCAGTGTTACATATTAAAAACACTTCAAAATAAATTATTTTTTCTATTAAATATAATGATGGAGGGGTGAAAATGTCATTTCATTGTTTTAATTGGCATTTCCTTAGTTACTAGTGAGTTGATATTTTCCCCATATATTTACTAGAATTTTCCTTTGCATGTTTTGTTTATTTTTTAAAAATTTTATTTTTTTTAATATTTTTTTTAGTTGTAGATGAACATAATACTTTTATTTATTTTTATGTGGTGCTGAGGATCGAACCCAGTGCCTCACACATGTGAGGCAAGCACCCAACCGCTGAGCCACAACCCCAGCCCCTGTTTATTATTATTTTTTGCTTGTGTATAGCTTATTATTTAAGATTTTCTCCAGAGGTTTAAATTTTTCAATAATCAGTTTTAAAATTTTGACTCTCTTTAGTGAGGTGCAGTGGTACATGCCTGTCACCCCAACTACATGGGAGGGGCTGAGATAGGATTCCGAGTTCAAGGATAGCCTAGGCAACTTAGTATATAATATGAGGCAAGAGTCTCAATTAAATTTTGTTTTGGATTAAGCAATATTTTATACGCTTAAAGATTTATAATCTACCCCAAAACAAAAGGATTTACTGTGAAAAGTTCACTTACCCATACTTCAGCTTCCCAGGTAGATAGTATTGTCAGTTTCTGGAGCTATTTTCTATAAGCCCTTTTTTGGGGGTCCGGGCATGGGGGTTGAATCCAGAGTTTTCTACATCTTAACTACATCCCTAGCCCTCATTACTTTTTTTTAAGTGAAATGTATCATTTTTATAATGTTAATTGTATTTTTATACCTTTATTTATTTATTTTTATGTGCTGCTGAGGATCAAACCCAGTGCCTCAGACATGCTAGGCAAGTGCTTTACTGCTGACCCACAACCACAGCCTCCTTATTACTTTTTATTTTGAGATAGGGTCTTGCTAAGCTGCTGAGGCTGGCCTCAAACTTGTGATCTCCCTGCCTCAGCCTCGTAAGTACCTGGGACTATAGGAGTATAACAACGCATCTCTACCCTGCTTTTTCTTAATGTACAGTATGTCTTAGAAACCTTTGCAGAACAGTGAAGAGCTTCTTCTCTGTCTCTCTATTCCTTAATTTGAATTTTTCATTTTAAAATAATTGTAGTTTCGTGGGCAGTTATTTGTAAGACGTAAAACAGGGGTGTTCCATCTATTTTTTATCTATTTTCCCCCATTGGTAATGTTTTGCAAAATGTGTTCCAGTATTGCAAACAGGATATTGACATTGCTTCAGTCAAAATGCAGAACAGTTCTCTTATCACTCCAAGAATCCTTTGTGTAATGCCCTTTTATGATGCACCCACTTCTCTTCCACCTCCACTCCCTTCGTAACTGCTGGCAACTTGGTTCACCATTAAATTTATCATTTCAAGAATGTTATATAAATGGAATCATACATTTGAGATGCCTTTTTTCATTTAACAGTTTCCTGAAGATTTATGCAGGTGGTTTTATGTATCACTAGTTTATTGATTTTTGTTGCTGAATTATATTCCCTGGTTTGGATGTACCACAGTTTTATTTATTCATTTAGCCATTATAGGACATCTGAGTTGTTTTCAGTTTTTGCTACTATGAGCAAAACTGTCATGATTATTCATGTGTAGGTATCTGTATGAACATTAATTTTCATTTTTCAGGGATAAGTGTCTAAGAGTTCCCTCGTTGTTTTTAATGACTATATGGTATTCCATTATTTGATTGTATTATGCAGTAATCCTAGTCTAGTATTCATAGGCATTTAGGTTGTTCTTAATTATTTGTTATTTCAAACAATGTGGTAATAACTTAAAAATGACTCATTTTGCACATATACCCGTTGGTTTAATTCCTAGCAATAGAATTGATCCTTTGAAAGGAATGATTATTCCTTTGATAGGTACTGCCTGATTGTTCTCCATATGGATTATATTAGTTTCTATGTGATTTTTTGTAATTTTTTTTTGTAGTACTGGAGATTGAACCCAGCGCCTTGGTAGGCATGGTAGGCAAGTGCTCTACCACTGAGCTATACCCTCTACCTCTTTTTATTTTGAGAAGGGATCTTGTTAAGTTGCTCAGGCTGACCCTAAACTTGTGATCCTCCAAGTAGCTTCAGCCTCCTAAGTAGCTAGGTTTATAAGTGTTTGCCACTGTACCCAGCTCATGCTTTATTTTCTGTGACACATACATTCATATAATTTGATTTTTAAAAACTGGTTATTTCTGGTTTTTATGCTGATTTGTAGAAGTTCTTATCAGGGGAAAAAAATGCCCTTTGTGACATAGATTGCAATTTTTTTTTTTTTTTTCATGTGTCCTTTGTCTTTTTTTATTCTCATCTGGTAGCTTTTGCTTTGTATGTACTTTTTGCTTTTGTGTAGATGAATTTATCAGTTGTTTCTTTTATGGCTTCTGACTTTCGGGTCATTTAAAAAGATACCACTCTTCTCCCAATCCAGAATTATAAAAATGTTTTACTATGGCATATTATAGTAGATTTTTTTGTGGTTGTTTTTACATTTAGGTCTTAGGATTCATCTAGAATTTATTTTGGTGAAGTGTAAGACTGGCTGATTTTTCACCCTAAGGTGGTTATACAGCTGCCCAACATTACCTCCTGTATAATCTAACTTTTCTCATTTGTTTTTCAAAATATAAATTTCATTGGATAATAAATTTTATTATGTTATTTTTAGTCTTCTCTTTATTGATCTGTATGTATTGATCTGTATGTATGTATGTATAGCGCCAATACTATGCTATCTTAATTTTTTATAAATTTATAAGTGTTTGATAAGGTCTCTGATTTATGATGCCTTTGGGTGCTGTGTTGTTTTATGGGTCTGTCTGTTACACCAGTAATTGAAGTGTTGTAATTACTGATTCAACCATGGTATGTTTTTCTGTGTTATTACAATTTTTTTCTTGAGAGTTGGGGTGAAGTAACAAATCCTGAGTACCTTATAATTTGCCTAATCATGTCTAAGTGTTGTATATTTAGGATGCTTTCAATTTTATTGTTATAACTGATGCAACAAGTTACCTCATTGTTAAAACTGTCATGTTTAGCATTACTTCCTTCCTTTCTTTTTCTTTTTCTTTCTTTCTTTTTTTTTGGTGATGCTGGGGACCAAACTGAGGGCCTTTGTGCATGCTAGACAAGTGCTCACTAGTGATATGTAAATGTTGTATTGCATTTTTATTTTTATTACCTTTTTAGGTTTCTTGTGATCAGCCCTTACTGAAAGAAGAGCGTAAAAGTGGCCCAAACCGGGCACCTCAACAGGAGCCATCCACAGTCTCTGAATATTTCTTCAGTGATATCTTCATTGAAGTAGATGAAACAGAATGAAACAATCTTCTGGATTTCTTCTTTTTCTTCTTCTTCTTCTTCTTTTTTTCTTTTTTAGCATTGGAATTTCCAGAATGAATTACATCAGCAAAGCAGCATTTAGGAAAAAGCATCACTGTTTATTTTTCTTTAGGTCAAGTTTGAACATCTAATGGGCTCGATTTAAAGTTTTTATAATCAGTGGAAAAATTTGCTGAGGTTCTTTTGATTCTGATTGATTGAGCATTTTGGAAGTACCAAGCAATTAAGACCGCTTTCTCAGAAATAACAGCTCTTGTTTACATTTTGACACTTCCTGTTCTGAGCACACATGGACATTGGGAATATTGTGGATAAATGTCTGTATAAATCAGTGCCGGCATTGGAGGTTGATTGTATTTAACATTTAGTGAATTTCTTTTGTAAAGATTTTTGGTTTTGTTTTCCTTTTTTCGGTGGGGGATGATGAAGGTCCTTTCAGTTGCCTGTAAGTATATGAAAGCAAACTGTCCACTTGTATGGTAAATTTAAAAACTTTTCTATTATCAGCTGTGTATCTGACTCACTCAAAAATATGTATTTTTCTAATTCATGGTGATGCACCATTAGTCCTAATTGAAGAACTAGTATTTAAATTTACTATTTATAAAATTGATACATCAAAGAGCTTATTTATTTTTAAAATTTTTTATTTAAAAACATACTCAGTTTTAATTATATGTACCCCTCAGATTGTGGGTAAAGAGGCATTAACAAATTTATGTTTGTCTCCTTTTCCTCTTTATTTGTAAAGATATTTAAAATGATATAACTAAAAATGTTTGGGTAGTGTGTATGGTTTAAATGCTTTTTTTCCTCATAGTTTAGTACTATTGACTTTGTACTGTGAATTTTTATTTTTCTTATTTCATGGGTAATCTCAGGATTTTCATTGAGAGAAAAAACTCAACTTCACTTAGGAGACAAATTCTCACACAAAACTCAGTCTTCTGTGGGGCGTGGGGGCACACGCCTGTAATCCCAGCAGCTCAGGAGGCTGGGGCAGAAGGATCACAAGTTCAAAGTCAGCCTCAGCAATTTAGTGAGGCCCTAAGCAACTTAGTGAGACCCTGTTAACATTTTTTAAAAGGGCTAGGGATGTGGTTCAGTGGTTAAACACCTCTGGGTTCAATCCCTGGTGTCAAAAAAAAAAAAAAAAATCCATCTCCTTAAAAAAAAAAAGTTTCTTGATACACCCCCCTTCCCCATTCTGTTTAAGGAACATGTAGCACAGAACATAAGTGTGATGTTAAAAACAAAATAAGAACAAGATTTTAAGATTTTGTAAGGTCAATAATTATCAATATGAATTTAAGTATTTAATTTTGAGGTTTGATGTTTTCATTCGTTCTACCTGAGTAAATCTTTCCTGGTTCATATTAAATTTCTCAAAGAGCAGATTTATTCCGATGTTATTTGAAAAGCCTCCTAGATGGACAGTATATATTAGCTCTGGAGTTATAAACTTCTGCAAAAAATTTTGAGTTTGCAGGCCAGCTGGTCTATGTGGCAGCTATGCAACTCTGCCATTTCATGTGAAAGCAGCCACAGACAGTACTTGAATGAAGGGCCATGGCTGGATTGTTTTTAGTTTAACCCCACATTAGACAGTAGTTTTCCTATCTTAAGGTGCTGACATCTATATGTATAAGTTATTTGTCATTGAAGTTATGAGTTGTGCCTGTAAGTTAAAACTGTGTCGACTGCATTATGAAATAATCAGTATTTCAATTGGGGAAATATTTTAAAGTCTAGATAATTTTAGGGTTTTGTATATTGAAAAAATGGTGGCCAGTTTTCAAGTTCCTTAAGAAAAGGATAATGGCTTAGCAAGTTTGACAGTGAGGCTAATTTACTGAAACTTGCTAATTAGAGCATTTTGTACTTATTGCCTTACAGTGAAATTTTTGTCAAGAAAGAACATCTGTAAATCTGAGTGGAAATTCTCCATAAGTGTGCATTTATTTATTTAATTGATTAATGTCACAAAATCATGGTAGTAAATTACATTGCTGTTTTAATAACCTGTTTATGTAAATTTTAAAAATCTCATATTGAACTGAGCGCAGTGGCACATGCCTATAATTCCAGCTAGTTGGGAGGCTGAGGCAGGAGTATGGCGAGTTTGAGCCCATCATGGGCAACATGGTAAGAACCTATCTCAAAAACAAAACAAAACAAAAAAGAAACCAAAACAACTCATTCTGAAATTCCTAATTAGTGTTAGTTTGAGTATTAGATTTCCATGACTAAATTGTTATTTATCCCTGTATTATAATATTTATTTTTTAACTTTGTTAACATCTACAGTAAATCAATTTTATGGATGATAATTTCTTATTGTATAACAAATACAGGGCATTCATTATATAGAGAATCAAGTCAGTCAACAAATTATCCTACTGTTAGAGTCTTAAAACTTATCGTGGATAAAGAGAAATTTAATCAGTGTACTTACCTTACAAGATGGAATGATCTGTGTTAAGTCTGACTGTAAAACTGTTGCAAAGAATTTATTTTATAAATCTTGAAGGAGATGTGATTAAAGGTCTTTATTCTTTTCTTGACTTTTCCTCCTGAATGCGAATGTCTTAGCACGTGATCAACATGATGGGTTCAAAGTCTAATGGTTGGTAAATGATTGAGGCACCAATAAAAATATAAATATCCATTGTTTACCACCATATTATTTCAAAAAGATGCAACCATGTATACTATCTTGCTTGAAGCAGTTGACAAAAAAAGCAATATCTGTCATATGTAAATTTTCTTGTTCTAAAGAAAGCAGTTATGTTCTATAGATATAAATTATGTAAATAAAAGTTATTTTATATCCTTTGTGTTGTATCCTTTTCAGACAGTAAGAAAAATCTTTATTTCAGTTAATTGAAGCTAGTTACTATTTTCAATTATAGTCTAAGTTTTTTCCATAAAAATGAAGTACAGCTGGAAGAATAAATTTTTATTTTTATATGATTGTTTTGAAGGAAGTTTTTTAATCTTGGAAGAATAAAGAACAAATGCCCCCCACCACCTCACAAAGCACACACATGTATACATTTGGGATATGTTAGGAGCTGCTTACTTTTTTTGGTTTACTGCTTAAATAATGCTTTTACTATTCTTCCCTACTTCATTTTCTCTGTAAAGAAAGACAAATGGGAAGTTGATAATTTATATAATATAAACTTGGACTTCTGAATTTTTTTATATATATTTTTAGTTGTAGATGGACATGATACCTTTATTTTGTTTATTTTTATGTGGTACTGAGGATCAAACCCGGTGCCTCACTTGTTAGGCAAGTGCTCTATAACTGAGCTACAACCCCAGCCCACTTCTGAATTCCTTCTTGGAAAAAATTCAGCCAAAAAATATAGCTGAGAGAAGTGTATATGATAACTTTCTTAAAGGGTAGGTTGTGTAGCCATTCATCTTAGATTCTGTTATACCATCAAAGATACATACATGGACAGGAGAATTTTGAGTTCAAAGCCAGCCTCAGCAATGGCGAGGCACTAAGCAACTCAGTGAGACCCTGTCTCTAAATAAAACACAAAATAGGGCTGGGGATGTGGCTCAGCGGTCGAGTGCCCGGGTTCAATCTCCAGTACCAAAAAAATAAAAAATAAAAGTATTCCTGGATGATAAAACGAAAAACAAAAAACCCCGGCAGCATGGGTGGGGGGGGATAGAGTTTTAAGTGTTCTTACCATTAAAACAGTGAAATAATGAGCCTGGCGTGGTGGCGCAAGCCTGTAATCCCAGCACTTAGGGAGGCTGAGACAGGAGAATCGCAAGTTCAAAGCCAGCCTCAGCAATGGCGAGGCGCTAAGCAACTCAGTGACACCCTGTCTCTACATAAAACACAAAATAGGGCTGGGATGTGGCACAGTGGTTGAGTGTCCCTGAGTTCAATCTCTAGTACCACAAAAAAAAAACCCCCAAATCTGTAACCTTTTAAAAATAACTAGCTACTGCTTGGTGTGGTGGCGCACGCCGATAATCCCAGCAACGCAGAAGGCCGAGGCAGGAGGATTTCAAATTCAAAACCAGCCTCAGCAATTCAGAGAGGCCCTAAGCAACTTGGACCCTGTCTCAAAAAAGCGTTGGGGATGTGGCTCAGTGGTAAAGTGCCTCTGTACCAATAATGAACGAATGAAATAAAATGACAAGCTACCATTTAATATGGTAGACACCGTGTTTACTTCTTCTCACCCCACCGCCACCACCACAGGGATTGAACCCAGGGCCTTGCATGTGCTAGACAAGTGCTAGGCACATTCCAATCCCACTGCTATCCACTTGAATGATGGTGTCGCCTCTAAAACTCATGTTGAAACTCAAGTTTCTGATGCAACAGTATTAAGATGTGCAATCTTTATGGGGGGATTCAGTCATGAGGCCTCTGTCCTCACAAATGGTAGTAGGTACTCTTATAAAGTGCTTGATAGAGACCTGGGCATCATGGCACACATCTGTAATCCCAGCAATTTGAGAGGCTGAGACAGGAGGATTGCAAGTTTAAGGCCAGCATCAGCAGATTAGTGATGCCCTCAGCAATTTAGTGAGACTCCATCTCAACAAAAAATAGCAAGAGCTGGACATGTAGCTCAGTGGCAAAACCCCTCTAGGTTCAATCCTCAGTGCTACTAAAATAAAACAAAAAGACACTTCCTCAAATCCAGGCATAGTTGTCCTTGTCCTCCTCATGTAGCAGAAACCCAGTTTTTCCCTTTTAATTTCTAATTCGTTATTTTTTTTGTTGTTTGGTTTCTTTCTTTTTTTCTTTTTTTTGGTACCAGGGATTGAACTCAGGGGCACTCGACCACTGAGCCACATCCCCAGCCCTATTTTGTGTTTTATGTAGAGACAGAGTCTCATTGAGTTGCTTAGTGCCCCGCTGTTGCTGAGGCTGGCTTTGAACTCGCGATTCTCCTGTCTCAGCCTCCCTAAGTGCTGGGATTACAGGCTTGCGCCACCGCGCTGGACTCATTATTTCACTGTTTTAATGGTAAGAACACTTAAAACTCTATGCCCCCCACCCATGCTGCTGGGGTTTTTTGCTTTTTGTTTTTCGTTTTATCATCCAGAAATACTTTTATTTTTTATTTTTTTGGTACTAGAGGTTGAACCCGGGCACTTGACCACTGAGCCACATCCCCAGCCCTATTTTGTGTTTTATGTAGAGACAGGGTCTCACTGAGTTGCTTAGTGCCTCGCCATTGCTGAGGCTGGCTTTGAACTCAAAATTCTCCTGTCTCAGCCTCCCTAAGTACTGGGATTACAGGCTTGAGCCACTGCGCCCAGCTTCATCCAGGAATACTTCTGAGTTATATTCCCAAGTCTTTATTTTGAGACAGGGTCTAGATAATTTGCTGAGCTGGCCTTCATTTGCTATCCTCCTGCCTCAGCCTTCTAGGTAGTTGGGATTGCATGTAGGTGTGTGCCTCCTTGCATGGCTACAATCTTGGTGCTTTCCAAGGATACATTGTTGATAATTACAGTCAACATCCTTTCTAACTGAAATTTTATAATCTTTGACCAACATCTCTGTAGCCTCTGGTTACTATATTCAATTCTCTGCTTCTGTGAGTGGGTTTTTTTTTTAAAATTGCCTTTATTTTCATGTGGTGCTGAGGATTGAACCCAGTGCCTCACATGTGCTAGGCAAGTACTCTGCCACTGAACTACAGCCCCAGCCCTGTGAGTGGGGTTTTTAGATTCCACATGTAAGCAATAATGTGGTTTTTGTCTTTCAGTGCCTGGTTTATTTCACTTCATCATCGTCTGGGTTCATCCAAAGTTGCAAAGTTGTCACAAAGAACAGGTTTGGTGCCTTTTTGGAGGCCAAGTAATAGTCTATTTGTGTGTGTGTGTGTGTGTGTGAGAGAGAGAGAGAGAGAGAGAGATACATAGACTTTATTTTCTGTGTTCATCTGTTGACGGACACTTAGGATTTTGTGAATATGAGAAATAAGGATATTTCTTCAACACACTGACTTCATTTCCTTTGGATATGTATGTACCCTGAAGTGGGATTGCTAGATCATACAGGAGATCTATTAAGTGATTCATTTTCTCAAGTAAGTTATCCCATTCTCAGGCTGTTGGTTCAGCAAAATGAAGAGCCCAAAATAGCCTTTGTGTTCCCTGTCGAGAGCATCCTCCACTGGGCACCAGGACTTCCAAATGCCCAAACGTATTGAGAAGGGAGCAAACAATCTCCAAGTGAGCTGTAGGTGTAATAGTGAGGGGTAACCCTCCTATACTCCTTAGTTCTAAGATCCATGTATTCTGACTAAGGAGAAAAGCCAGCTTGTGTTGGCTGCTGATTTAAGGTATATACTGCATCCTGAACTTTTCCTGATGGGAACTATAACAGCCCTCAGGAAGCAATTCTGTTCTATCACACCAGCTACTTGTGGGTGATAAGATACATAGAGTAGGGGCTTGTGTTGTGGCTCAGTGGTAGAGCACTCACCTAGCACATGTGAAGTACTAGGTTTGATCCTCAGCACGACATAAAAATAAAAAACAGGTATTGTGTCCATCTACAACTAAAATATTTTTTAAAAGATACATAAAGTAGTAAATTCTAAGAACTTGAGACCACTGCTATAAAATGTATGCTGTGGTCTGCACCAATTTTTTTTTTGCGTGTGTGGATATACAATGATGATTGGATAACATTCTGAGACCAGCAATGGTTGCTGCCAGAAATATTGCCAGCAGAACAGAGAGTTCCATACCTAATATAAATATGTGTGCCTATTAAAACAAAGGACTGCCTCCTTTGTGATGATGGGAGGAATCCTATGTAACCACCCTGCCACCAGATCTCTCTGGTAAATGGTGGCATATTGGGAGCCCAATATTGGTGCTTGCGATTGCCAGGTTGGCCCCTCAGCAGTGGTGGAAATCGGATCATTTTTGGTAAGGAGAATACCTTATTATGAAATCCATCCATTCATGAGCCCATTTAGCAAGCCCTGGGAGGCAGAGCAAGAGACTGACTGACATCTATCTAAAAGATGGGTGAGCAAGGCGTGGTGGCACATGCCTATAATCCCAGCAGCTTGAGAAGTTGAGACAGGAGAACTGTGAATTCAAAGCAAGCTTCAGGAAATTAGCAAGGCACTGAACAACTCGGGAAGACCCTGTCTCAACAAAATATAAAAAAGGGCTAGGGATATGGCTCAGTGGTTAAGCACCCTTGTGTTCAATTCCCAGTACCTCCCCCCGCAAAAAAAAAGATGATTGCATAACATTCTGAGACCAACAATGGTTCCTGCCAGAATATAAAATGAGACATGCACAACAGAATTGCAGTGTACAGGAACGTGGATGGAACTCCATTTGTTAAGCAAAATAAGTCAAACTAAAAAAGTCAAGGGTCATATGTTTTCTCCCATTATGTGGAAGCTAGAGAGGAAAAAAGAAAAAAGTGGTTGCTGCCAGATCTTATCCATTTGATTGTTGAGAAATGTCTACTCCTGTGGACATTTATTTTGAGAGGTTCACCCTCATATTTTGCCCTAGATTTCCTGGTCACCAGTTTTCCGACTTTGTTTTCTCCAAATTTCTCTATAGTCTGTCAATCTTTAGTCACTGTTTCTGAGCTGATTTAGATCCATACCTCAGGCTGTCTCTTCTTCCACTTAAACTACCAAATGTACTGCCCAGTGTTTTATTCAGTTTCCCTTCAGCACTGCTTTCTAGGGCCAATGCAGAGTGGGCTGTTTTGCAGCAACCATTCTCTGTGGCCAATGCTGTGGATTCATCTTTAAACCAAGCCTGTACTTCCTCCACCCCTTACCTGGGAACTTTCCATATACCCATAGCTATAGGTTGAGGGGTGAGAAAACAGGGGCAGGTACCATGGGAGTCTGGGCCTCCGAAATTCCATTAGTACTTTCTAGACCTTCCTGAGCCTAGTTTCCTGTATGCTACTTCCATTTTACACTGGAACTTCTAAAAAATTTATTGGTACATTATATTTATATGTAATAGTGGAATTCATTGTAACAGGTTCATACATGCACACGGCATAATTTGGTCAATTTCATTCCCTAGTACCTCCTCTTTCCCTCCCCTTCTTCCTCCCCTTGGTCCCCTTCCTCTACTCTGGTCTCCCTTTGATTTTCTTGAGATTCCCACCTCCACCGCTTTTTTTTTTTTTTAAATTTTTTTAGTTGTTGATGGATCTTTATTTTATTCATTTATTATTTATATGCGGTGCTGAGGATCGAACCCAGTGCCTCACGCATGCTAGGCAAGCGCTCTACCACTGAGCCACAGCCCCAGCCCTCCACCACTTTTTTCTTTTTTCCTCTCTAGCTTCCACATAATGGGAGAAAACATATGACTTTTGACTTTTTTAGTCTGACTTATTTTGCTTAACAAATGGAGTTCCATCCACTTTCCGGCACAATGCAATTCTGTTGTGCATGTCTCATTTTATATTTAATTGGATCAAATAGTACTACTGTATAATGGGCAATGCACTAGATCAAGCATTTGGTTTCTAGCAATATTAAGTCAGTAACTGCTTTTCAAAGGTAGAATACTTTTTGTTTTGCGGTACTGGGGATTGAATCCAGGGCATTGCACATGTTAGGCAAGTGCTTTACTCTGAGTTACAACCCCTACCCCAAAGGGGAAATAGTTTTTGACAGAGGGGCATGTTCTTACTCCAAATCTCTAGGAGTCTTCAATGTGATTGTCCTAATAGTTCTTAGATGACATCCCATAGAGCGTCTTTCCCATAGTACCGCATCCTGAATCTGCTGCAGAGCTCTTTCTCACTTTGGAGCCTTTGGTTATCACAGCCTACAGGTTATCCTGTAAGTAGGTTGGAGCAGCCTGCCCAAATATGTGTTACCTCTAAAATTCAAAGAAGCTCTCCAAGCATGGTTGCCTGTTGAAATCACCTGGAAAGTTTAAAAAATAACTGATGCCTAGATTCTAGCATCAGAGATTATCAATTAACTGATATGTAGTCCAATGCCTGTAATTTCTATAAATAGCCTTGGCAATATTTGACATACAATAAACTGCATGTGTTAAGTATATAATTAAGTATATAATTAAGGTTTGACATATGTGTATACCCATAAGCCATCATCACAATAAAGATAAGATCTCCATTACTCCCTAAAGTTACCTTGTCCCTCTCCCCTTGCTTCTTGCTCCTCTTCATCTCCCCAGCCTCTCCCAGGTCTCTAGGTAACTATTAATTTGCTTTCAGTCAAGATGAATCATCTAGAATTTTTTTTGTGTGTGTGTGTATGGTACTAGGAATTGAACCCAGGAGCACTTTACCACCAAGCTATATCCTCAGCCCTTTTTATTTATTTTTTTAAAAAATTTTGAGATAGAGTCTTGTTAAATTGACCAGGCTGACCTCGAACTTGCAATTCTCATTCCCAAGTAGCTGAGATTATAGGAGGGCACCATCACCCTTAGCCAGATTTTTCTTCTTTTCCTTCCCCACCCCACCCCAAAGAATCTTTCTCAGGGACCCAAGAGACATATCTTTAACATGAAATCAAGGGAGATATTGTCCCTATTTCTCAATTCCATGGAAGAGCAGGAGCCTAACTTTGGCTGGTACCCAGTAAGTTGCAACCTACCTTCTATTATAAAGATGAAGAATTTAATTTTCCTTTGGATCAAGGCAATTAGCAAACACAAGTAGCTACCCCATTTACCAAGTGAATTTAGTATGAACCCTGTGTGACAGGTGGTACTGCCAAGTCCCCTTACTTGAGGACTAGTTATCATTGTCTTGTAAACATCTATGATATGGGGCACATCTGCAAGTGTGAGATTTCTTTCTGTCTTTGCAATCTCTTAAGCACATTGCTTGGGATGTACATCACATCTTAGATCTTATTCAGATTGTCATTTTTACAGGTACTTGTGTGTATATACAGTTCTATGAAATTTTATCTCATATATAGATTCATGTAACTTCACTATAATCAGGGTATATTAACTGTTCTATCAGTCTCCAAAATCTTCCTTATGCTGTTCTTATGGGCATTCCCCCCTCCAACCCTAATACCTGAACACAGGGCCTCATGCATGGCAAGCAAGTGCTTTACCACTGAGTTACATCCCTAGCCTGTGGTTAACCTTTTGAGGTGGTCTTTTACATAAATTCTTTTTACTGCAGGCAGTACTTATCTTATGTATTTTTAATTTATAAAGGATATAGGGCTCGGGCTGTAGTTATAGCTCAGTGGTAGAATGCTTGCTTAGAATGTGTGAGGCACTGGGTTCGATCCTCAGTAACACATAAAAATAAGTAAATAAAATAAAGGTATTATATCCATCTATAACTAAACAAAAATAAAAGAATATAGAGCTGAGGATGAAGCTCAGTGGTAGAGTGTGTGCCTAACATGGAGAAAGTGCTGGGTTTTATGCCCAGAACTGGAAAAAATATAGAGGTTTATTTAGCTCACGGTTCTGGAGACTAAGACGTCCAATAGGGTGGCCCTGGCATCTGGATGTCATCAAGTGGGGTACATCAATCATAATTTGTTCATCCATTCACCTGTTAATGGACATTTGGGTTGTTTAGAATTTTTGTGTATTACACATAAAATTACTACAAATGTTTTTGTGCAACTTTTTGTATGCGTATCTTTTATTTCTCTTGAGTAGATTCCTATGATAAGGGTGAAACCCCAGAAAACCTCCATCATAGCTTTGAGTGCATTGTCTTCTATAGATGCCAGGGCATTAGAGGAATGGATACAGAGTTGCGATGCCAACTAAAAGTGAAATATAGATAAGGACACTATACGGGTCAGGAGTGGTGGCACACACCTGTAATCCCAGCAGCAGGAGGCTGAGGCAGGAGAATTCCAAGTACAAGGCCAGACTCAGCAGTTTAGTGAGACACTGTCTCAAAATAAAAAATAAAAGGACTGGGGATGTGGCTCTCCCTCGTCCCCCTGGTCCCCTCAAAGGGACAATCTATAGGAAGGAATGGAAATCTCGGAAAATTGCATGGAAACATTTGGGTATATGCGGTTAAGATCAAGATTTTTCAAATGCCCAAAACCCCTTGATATTTTCCCAGGAGTGGAAGCAGCTCACTCTCATACTCACACTCTCTTCCCAACTAGCTTTCCCCTGTGCAAAATAAGTCGGTCATTTCATCTGAGGTATTTGCCTTATGAGCTCATGCCAGTTCTCCTGGGAGACCCACCACATCTCTTTGCCTCTGGATCTTTAGAGGAGTCAGTTATTCCAACATAAACCAAAAAGTACTAAACATGGCCTAGAAAGAGAAAGTTGCTTGCTAATTTATTTGGGTAGCTGTTAGGACATACGGAAATGGATTAAGGGAGTTAGAACAAGGCAGAATACAAAACTGAATTGGGTTAAATGTATAAATGTGGACACACTCATCTGGTGTAAACAACCACATACTATCTCCCATTCTTCTGTAAGTAGTTTTGACACTCTTCCCATGGAGATGTGGAATCTATGTCCCTTCCCCTTGAACCCAGTACAGTACAGCCAAAGTGAGCTATGTGATACCCTAGGTAGGGTCATAAAGGGGAAACAGGACACCTGATTGCAAAGGGGGGCCTGTTAGGTCCAGCAGTCCAACTTGACCTTCCACCTTCCTGCCTGCCTTTAAATTACTCTCTCTCAGGCGTCCTGGAACTGATTGCTGAGCAGTTACTTTTCATGTATTCATTCAACAAATTTAGCATCTGTCATGCACTTGGCTGGGCATAGGACAAAGAAGGTGACTCTGACAAGATCTGTAATTGGTTAAACTAAATGAGCCCTAACCACACAGTGTGACCTGAGCCACAACAGAGGTCTGCTTGAGGTTGAAAGAAGTAAAAACAGCAGGTCAGGGAGGACTTTGGGGAGAGAGGACTCTTTTTTTTTTTGGTACCAGGGACTGAACTCAGGGGTGTTCGTCCACTGAGCCACATCCCCAGCCCTATTTTGTGTTTTATGTAGAGACAGGGTCTCATTGAGTTGCTTAGTGCCTCGCTGTTGCTGAGGCTGGCTTTGAACTCGCGATTCTCCTGTCTCAGCCTCCCAAAGTGCTGGGATTACAGGTGTGTGCCGCCACACCCACTGAGAGAGAACTCTTAAGCCAAGTCTTGAAGGATGTGTATGAGCCCAACAGGTGTAATAGGTAGAATAAGAAGGTGTGGCGGTGGAAAGCTGCCCTGGGCAGAGAAAAAAACATGTAGAGGAGGACAGCAAATGGGAATAAGCAATGCACAGGAGTGGAGCTGAGGCTAGAGGGGAAAGGCAGTACCCCAGGCTACAGAGATGTGCCCTGGGGTCTAAAATTCAATTATTTTTCTTATTTTCCACATAAAAATTTATTTAAAAAATCATTAGGTACCTAAGTCGTAACTCTAACCTCTGAGTATAATCTCAGTAGTGAATGTAGACACAAGACACTAACAAATGCTAGATGACTTTGGTGTCACTTGACCTTTTGCATTTTTCTATTTCCTTGTTCTGGGAGCATTATTCAATTCCCAATGAGTTTCACGTAACAAAAGTTACAAGAGCCAGATGTGGTGGTGCACACTGTAATCCCAGTGGCTCAGAAGGCTGAGGCAGGAGGATGGCAAGTTCAAAGCCAGCCTCAGTGATTTAGTGAGGCCCTAAACAACTTAGCGAGACCCTGACACAAAATAAAAAAAATAAAAAATAAAAAGGACTGGGGATGTGGCTTAATGGTTAAGTGCTCCTGGGTTCAATCACTGGTATCAAAAACAACAACAAAGTTACAAGAAATAAACATGAATATTTTTAAAGAAAGCATGGAATTATATTCTATCCTGTCTTTTCTGTGGTCAGAAGGTTTGTTGTTTTTGTTTTAGTATTTTGCATCATTGAAGAACTATTTAGAGAAAAAGTGTGGCAATTTAAATGTCAAACACAGTTTCTCTCCTGTTACCTTGATACATTTGAAGAGTCAGGTTTTTTTTGTTTTTTTTGTTTTTTTTTTTTTTGGTACTGGGGATTGAACTCAGGGGCACTCGACCACTGAGCCACATCCCCAGCCCTATTTAGTGTTTTGTGTAGAGACGGGGTCTCACTGAGTTGCTTGCTTAGCGCCTCGCCGTTGCTGAGGCTGGCTTTGAACTCGCGATTCTCCTGTCTCAGCCTCCCTAGGTGCTGGGATTACAGGCTTGAGCCACCGCGCCTGGCTTGAAGAGTCAGTTTTTACATGCCGTTTTTCTATCGATCACCAGAAGCACACACATTGTAAATCAGAACTTTCCAGTTTAGCTCCCGTTCTTTTGCTTGCCGCACATGCTGCTGGCTCTTCTCCATTTGCACTAAGCCTAGCCAGGTTTCAAGCTCTGTCCATATTCAATGCTGCTGTAAAGCCAGTTGCAATTGTGTCTCAAGCTTGTAATCCCAGTAGATCAGAGGCTGAAGCAGAAGGATTACAAGTTCTGGGCCAGCCTGGACATGTTAGTGAGAACTGGGCTCAAAATAAAAAATAAAAGAGGCTGGGAATATACCTCAGTGGTAGAGGTCCCTGGGTTTAATCCCCAGTACTGTAGAGGTTGTAGGGGAGCCTTGGCAAGGTTTTGCTCAGCTGCCACCATTTCCCCCATGGCATTCTGTTCCTTTAATGTCTGTTCTACACAATCTGGCACTTTGGTAATTTGTATTACATTTAAAATTTTTATTTTATTTTTACTTTTTAAAAACAGTCATTTTATAAACTGTTTTTGTCATTAATATGTTATTAACATATTAATTGTGGTGGTACCACAGTTTTATTATCATTTGATTTGTATTTGTTTCTGAGTGGAAGATCAAGTTCTGAGAGTGATGTACTTTGCCCCACCTCAAGTTCTCTATTTTTCAAATTTATTTTTCCACACTTTATTGGTGCATTATAGTTGTACATAATGATGGGATTAGTGTTATGCATTTGTACATGCACAGAATATAACAATATAATTTAGCCAATATCATTCCCAGCACTTCCCCGCTCCCTTCCCACTTTTCGTATTGTTATTATTTTTTTAAGCACCTTCAAGTCTGGAACCAGGTTTATTTCCAGAGGGTATTTCCAGAGCCACACCGTATCTCTACCCAGTTCTTCCTATGTTCCTCATATTTTACCCTTACTCAGCCCCCTAAGCAACTAGTCGACTAGTAGACAGTGTTTAATACATATCTGAATGAAAAAAATTTGAGGCATTTTGTAGAGTGTTTTTAATTTTTATGAGTGTGTGTAGGATTTTTCAACTAAGATCACAACACTGAGGTCCACAATCTATCACATAGTGAAAATAATCAGAAAAGGGCTGGAGTTGTGGCTCAGTGGTGGAGCGCTTGCCCGGCATGTGTGAAGTACTGGGTTTAATTCTCAGCACATGTAAATAAAATAAAGGTTCCATGACAACTAAAAAAATATTTTTAAAAAATCAGAAAAATGTTCAAGATCTTCAGCAAATGGACTAGATTAGATGAGATTCACCAGTGTTGTCACTAGCAGCAGTTATCATGTTGGATTGGTTGTTGTGTGAACACAGCAAAGATACAAATCCAACGGCGGTTCTTCCAGTTTAGCGCTGTGGGGCCGGCCTTGTCCCGGCACCAGCGCTCCAGGACTCGCGATGGCACAGAACCTCGCGGGGCTGCACCGTTGTTCTTTATTGGCTGGATTGGGAGGCGTGGTGCGCGGCACTGGCCAATGGGGGTCGGCATGCGCAGCCACGTGCGGGGGCTTGCCTGAAAGACCTGAGGGGCCGCAGCTGGCGCTGAAAGGACTGCAGCCGAGAGCCTCAGTCCCAAATCCCGGGAAAGAACCTGCTCCGGGCTGGCGCGGGCCGCCCTTGCTCTCCACCCTTGCTGCGTACACGGTACACTACCGCTATGTGGGCCCCCCTGCGGTTAGCTCTGCGGCCCTGCTTCAGCGCCGCTGTCCCAGGGCTGCGCGCCTATCACGGGGACTCGGTGGCGGCATTGGGCACCCAGCTGGACTCCAGCTCTGCTATCTACCAGGTAGGCTGGGTGAGCACCCTGGTGGCCTGTCCGCTAGTGCCAGACCGACGGAACTAGGCATCGAGTGGAGGGTGGGTACACTTTAACAGCTGCTCTGCTTTTCTCTAGAACTCTAGGGATGCACTAGGGTGCTGTAAAGTTTTGAAGAAGGAAACCTGTTTTAGCATTGTCACTTGGGAAGCTCGTTGAAAATGCAGCTGCCTAATCCCAGTCTGTACCTTGTGAGTTTTCTAGGGTGAGGTCCTAGAGTTTGCATCGTTGTGAAGTCAGTAGGAGAATAGTGGCAGCTAGTTTGAGAGCCACCGGCCTAGCACAGCTAGCGCTGAACTGTGCTTACCAGATTTAAATAATTATATTAATAGAAAATACATATCCTACAGTATCTTCGGAATAGCTTCTCTTGGAATTGGGAGGTTTCAGAAGGTCAAAGAAACAACTCACAGCCTGTGAAATATTGGGGCTGGAAAATTTCAGTCTATTTACGATTTAAGCCTGAACAAATAATATGTAAATTGTGCAAATAACAAAATTATTTGTCTAGGGAGAATGTTTAATTCGGAAACATTAAGTGATACTGTGGTCTAGGCATTATTTTAGGTATTTGGTCTAAATATGTACAAATGAAACTTAATTCTGTGGGGAGGGTGGACAGGAAAGCTTGTCAGTGTGGTAAGTGATCTCTAAAGCTTAAAAAAGTAGTCACATCGACTGGGGTTGTAGCTCAGTGGTAGAGCGCTTGCCTAGCTCCCAGTGAGGCACTGGGTACGATCCTCAGCACCACGTAAAAATAAATAAATAAAGGTATTATGTCCATCTACAAGTAAAAAAAAAATTTTTTTAAAAAGTGGTCACAGAAAGCTAGTTATAGATAGGAAGTAATGAGTGAGGTGGATCTTGGTTGGGAAAGAGCTAGTCAAATTCAGAGTGGAGAATGAAATTCAGACAATACCAAGAGAGTTGCAAGAACACAGTATTTAAACTTAGGTTGTTAAAGTGTGTAAACTGGGTGTAGTGGCATGTGCCTATAGTCCCTGAATTCAGAAGGTTGAAATGGGAGGATCCTTTAAGATCAGCCTGGGCAGCATAGTAAGATCATCATCTCAAAGACAAAAGAAAAAAGAAAAAAAGTATATAATGGTTGTGAGGACTTGGAAGACAGAGGAGGTCCCTGCTTCATTTAGATTTAGAATGCCACATTTAAATTTCATTTTGCAGGCTGTCCACTAGAATATTTAAGTAGAGAAGTGACATGATCCTATGGACTCAGTGGAATCATTAGTGTGGTGGCAAGGATGGATTGGTATATAAAGTTAGGTGGAGGTTAAAAGAGTTGAGTCTTGAGATGATGAGTGGGTCAGAGCCATGGTTCTGAGTAGGAGGAAGGGGAGAGATACCTGAGGAGCAGATTTTACAATTAATGATGGAGTGGAATGGGAAGAAGTGAATGAGGAGTCACGGATGACAGTGGAGTTTCTAACGGGGCAGTGTATATAGGTAGAAAATGGTGCCATTAATACAAAGAAGGCTTATAGGACCAGGAATGAGTTTGATGATAAGAGATATTTGTGATGGGTTTTGTTTGAACCATCTTTTTCTCAGTTGTGCTTTATAACAATCTAAAGATCTCAGTAAATCACAATAGCAAATCTCAATTTCTTGCTCACATTATGGGTTGGCGACTTTGGGTCAGCTGCTGTGACTTGTGTCAAGGGACAAAATCACAGCAGTTTAGTTTTTTTTTTTTTTAAAAATATATTTTTTAATTGTAGATGGACACAATGTCTTTATTTTATTGCTTTGTATGTGGTACTGAGGATCGAACCCAGGGCCTCACGCATGCGAGGCAAGCGCTCTACCGCTGAGCTACAATCCCAGCCCCAGCAGTTTAGTTTAATTATCTTATGTTCATTGAAGCTGGGCTGTTTGGGAAATAATACTTTCTCCTGAAGTTCAGATGACAACAACTCGGTTTGGGTTTGGTGACTGGAGCTTTATTATAAGTGACTCCATTTTTTTTTTTTTTTGGTACCTGGGATTAAACTCAGGGGTATGTGACCACTGAGCCACATCCCCAGCCCTATTTTGTGTATTATTTAGAGACAGGGTCTCACTGAGTTGCTTAGCGCCTTGCCGTTGCTAAGGCTGGCCTTGAACTTGGGATTCTCCTGTTTCAGTCTCCCAGAGTGCTCTGGGATTACAGGTGTGCGCCACCGCACCGGGCTAAGTGACTCCATTTTGATTTTTAGTCTGGTCTTTGTGGTCTGGTGCAGGAGCTTAGTCCAAAGGATTAGCTTTGTGCAATTTATTTATTTATTTTAATATATTTTTTTAGTTGTGGATGGACACAAGACCTTTATTTTTATATGGTGCTGAGGATCGAACCCGGTGCCTCACACATGTTAGGCAAGTGCTCTATCACTGAGCCACAACCCCAGCCTGCAATTTACTTTTTAATAGATGGTTCTACTGCAAAGTGGGTTCAGGTCTGTTCCATGAGTCATCCCATTCTTGGACTGAGGCTGCTCTGATTTAGACATACCCCTCTTGTGGCAGAAGGCACAAGAACAAGAGGCTGAACACGAATTGGATTTATAGTTTCTTCTGGGATGTGATGAACTTCACATTCCATTAGTTAAAACAAGTAATGTGTCCAGTGCCCATGGGGGAGGGAAGCATAGTATAAATGACCTAGTTTGGTAGTGTTTTCTGATTACAAATAACAACGACTAAAATAATAATGGCAGAAAGTATGTAGTGTGCCAACTGTTGTTCTGAAAACCTTATGTGGAGTCACTTATGTGATTTATCATAGCAATCTTACGTAGTGGTTACTGTTGTTATTTCTGTTTTATAAATGGGCATACAGAGTTATATAAAAGTCAAGTAATGTGTCAGTGGCTCAGCTCAAATTCATTATGACTGGGCTGGGGCTACAGCTCAGCGGTTGAGCGCTTGCCTAGCATGCGTGAGCACTGGGTTCGATCCTCAGCACCACATATAAATAATAAGTGAATAAAATAGAGATCCATCAACAAATAAAAAAATATTTTAAAAATTCATTATGACCATCAGCTCTGTGGTTGCTTAGTCTCACAAGAATCTTGCTAGGTAGGTACTATTGTTATTTTGCAGGTGATACAATTGAGAACCTTGTAGATTAGGATTTGCCAGATGCTACAGTATGAATAAGTGGGGAAACTAAAGTTGAACTCAGGTCTTCTGGCTTCCAAATCTGTCCTTTTGCTACCGGACTACACTTGCCTCTTTGTTAGTGAGGCTCATCCTAAACAGATAAGGTGGTTTAACAAAGGATTGCCATGGAGTTGAATTATTGCCACTGTAGACTCTTTTGTGGTGAATTAGCTCTTGGGCTGAGCTTTACACAGGTATTTCCCAGCCTGGAGGCAAAAATTGGTCTCAGTGGATTAATGTTTTTCTTTGGTTGTTTAAGAATGTGTTTAATTTCCATACATCTGTGAGATTTCCAGTCTTCCTTCTATTAATTTCTAGATCCATACCAGTGTGATTGAAAAATATACCTTGTATGGCTTCAGTCTTTGAAAGCTTATTAAGATTTGTTTTATTGTCTAACAAGTGGTTTATTCTGGAGAATGTTCCATGTGCACTTGAGAAAAGCATATTCTGTTGTTGGATGATATGTTCTCTGTATGTCTTTTAGATCCAGTTGGTTTGCCATGTTGTTCAAGTCCTCTGTGTCCTTATTGATCTTTCGTCTGGTTGTCCTATCCATTATTGATAGTAGGGCACTCCTCATCATCGCACATCTATTTCTCTATTTAGTTCTGTCAGTGTTTGCTTCATATATTTTGGCCTGCCACTGTTTGATGCATATAAGCTTGTAGTTTTATATTATTGGTGAATTGACTCTTTTACCAATGTATAATGTCCTCTTTTGTCTTTTATGACAGTTTTTAATGAGAAGTCTATTTCATCTGATATTAGTATGAGCACCCCTGCTCTCCCTTGGTTACTATTTGCAGGGAAACTTTTCCCATCCTTTTACTTTCAACCTCACTTTAAATCCACAGTGAGTCATACAGACAGCATAGTGTTGGCTCATGTTTTTAAAAATCCATTCTTCCAATTGATACCTTTTTTTATTGCGCACTTTAATTCATTTATATTTCAACTAATTTGATATGGAAGGACTTACATTTACCATTTTTTATTTGGTATATTATAGTTGTACATAATGATGAGATTTGTTGTTATGCCATTTTGTTCTTTTTATATCTTACAGTTTCTTCCTTTCTTCCTTCCCTTCCTTCAACCCAGGACCCTGCACATGGTAGGCAAGTACTACCATGGAGCTATACCCAACTCGTGTTTTATAGTTTGTTTTTTTATCTCTCATTGTCTTCTTTACATCTAGCTTTGTGTTTACTTGATTTTCTGCGGTGACTTGTTTTGATTCCCTTCTCATTTTCTTTTGATTTAATCTAGAGAGATTTCCTTTGTGGTTACCATGGGGCACTTTATCATTGAGCTACGTTCCCGGACCTTTTCTGTTCTTTGAGGCTGAGTCTTACTAAGTTGCTTAGGACCTCACGAAATTGATGAGGCTGGTCTCAAACTTGTGATAATCCTGCCTCATCCTCCCAAGTCACTGGGATTACAGGCATGGGATTACATGCCAGTCTATTTTAATTGATACCAACTAACTTTTCTGCATACAAAAACTAATCCTTTACAGCTCACAGATTACATCTTTGTATACTGTATTAAGTACTCACTAATGTAGATTTATAATTACTTTTTATGAATTTGCTTTTGAAATCCTGTAGAAAGTAAAAAATGGAAAACAAACCAAAATTATACTGATACCGTTTTTTATTTGTTCAGGTATTCACCTTTACTGGGGATCTTTATATCTTTATATGTCTTTGAGTTACTGTCTAGTGTTCTTTCATTTCAACCTGAAGGCTTCTTGTTAGCATTTCTTATAAAGCTAGTCTAGTGGTAGTATTGATTTCTTTAGCTTTTGTTTATCCAGGGATCTTTCTCTCTCTTTCTGTTTTTGCAGTACTGGGGATTAAACCCAGGGGCACTTTACCACTGAGCTATATCCCAACCCTTTCATCTTGCATTTTGAGACAGAGTTGCTAAATTGCTGAGGCTGGCTTTAAACTTTGGATCCTCCTGCCTCAGCCTTCTGAGTATTTGGGTTTCTAGGAGTGTGCTACTGTGCCAGCCCTCTCTCATTTTTGAAGGACAGTTTTGCTGGATATAGAATTTTTTATTTATAATGGAGGTCCCTCTCCCCACACTTCAGCACTTTAAATATATCAGCCCATTGCCTTCTCTCTTCCAGGATTTCTGCTGAGAGGCCAATTGATAATAATCTTATTGCAGTATCTTGCATGTGATGAATTTTGTCTGCCTTGCTGCTTCCAAGATTCCTACCTTGTCTTTGTTTTTGATAGACTGATTATAATATGTCTTGGTGTGAGTCTCTTTGTGTTTATCCTTCTTGAAGTTTGTTGAGATTCTTGGATTTGTAGATTCATGTCTTTGTGGTCAAATTTGGAAAGTTTTCAGCCACTATTTCTTCAAAGAGTCTATCTCTGCTCCTTTCTTCTCATTCTGGAACTACCATAATCCATATAATGGTCCCAATGTGGATGATAGCTGATAAGATTCTAGGCTTTGTTTACTTGTGTTCATTGTTTTCTTTTTCCTCTTCCTTAAACTCAATAATTCCAAATGCTCTCTCTTGGAGTTTAATTTGTTGATTCTTCTGGCTGTTTACATTTACTGTTGAACCCCTGGAGTACATTCTTCTACTTGATTATTATATCTTTCAGCTCCAGAATTTGTTTAGTTTTATTTCATGATTTCTCTTTGTTGATATGCTCATTTTGTTCATGTATCATATTCCTAATTACCTTTAGTTCCTTAGTCCTATTTTTTTAAGTCAAGAATTATTTATTAGGATCCTCACATACATCTAAACTTTTTTTTTGGAACCCAGGGGCGCATAATCACTAAGCCACATTTCTAGCCCTTTTTATTTTTTGTTTTGAGACAGAGTCTTGCTAAGTTGCTTAGGGCCTTACCAAATTGAACTTGTGATCCTCTTGCCTGAGCTGCTGGGATTACAGATGTGTGCCACTAACTCCAGTAATATTTTTTTCCCTATATCCAAATTACTAAATAATCCAAAACAATTCTACAAGGGAAAACTTTATTTAAACTTGTAAATAATGTTATAATGAATTATCAATGTAAGAAACACAGAGCATATTATGCTGTATAATAGAAAGTTATAAAACTTTTTCAAAGCTTTATCCAGTCAGAAATTCAAAGGTTAGAAAATTTAAAGTCTATCATGGACTACGCTGGAAACAAATCAACTGTAGGGTATAGGATTAGAACTACATTTCCTAAGGTCATTTGCTACAGCACCTTTCCTTCTGGGCACAGTCCTGTTTTTCATTAGCTCTTTAAAATACTTGTTTGAGCCTGGCATGGTAATGCACACCTATAATTCCAGTGACTTGGGAGGCTGACGGAGGTAGATTGCAAGTTCAAGGCCAACCTCAGTAACTTAGCTAGAGCCTGTCCCAAAATAAAAATAAACTGGTTGGGGATCTGGCTTAGTGGCAAACTGCCCCTGTGTACAATTCTCAGTACAAAACAACAACAACCGGCCGGGGTTGTAGCTCAGTTAAAGAGCACTTGCCTAGTATATGTGAGGCACTGGGTTTGATCCTTAGCACCACATATAAATAAATAAAAATAAAAGCCCGTGAACAACTAAAAAAATTAAAAACAACAAAAGATAGTTGTTTTAAAGTCTTTGTCTAGTAAGTCTCATGCCTGTGTTTCTGCAGCGATGGTTTCTGTCACTTTTTTTCTTTGAATGGGCTGTATTTTCAGGTCTGTGCCTTGTAGTTTTTTGTTGTTGTTGTTGTCAGTTTTGTTGATAATTGAGTATATGAAAGAATAGCCACCTCTCCCCATTTTTGTAGAATTGCTTTGCATCAGAGCAGTCCTTCACTAACTAGTTGGGCATGTTCTGAGCTTTGGAATGATCATCCCAGGACTTTTCTAAGCATGTACCTGGTTTGGGCCCATGTCTGGCTTTTTAGTCACCCTGATACACAGTTGCTTTTTTTTTTTTTTTGGTAGTATTGGGGATTGAACCCAAGTCTGGCATGTGCTAGGCAAGTGCTCTCTCTCTGAGGTACATCCCTAGATTTTTTTTTTTTTTTTGGTACCAGGGATTGAACCCAGGGATGTTTAACCACTGAGCCACTTCCCCAGCCCTTTTGTGTTTTCTTTTGAGACAGGATCTTGCTAAGTTGCTTAGGGCCTCACTAAATTGCTGAAGCTGTGTTTGAACTTGTGATACTCCTGCCTCAGCCTGTTGAGTTGCTGGGATTAAAGGTGTGTGCCACCACGCTTGGCTTCCTATCCCTTTTTATTTTATTTTAAGATAAGAATCTGGCCATTGTCCAGGCTGGCTTCAAACTTGCGATCCTCCTGCATCAGCGTCCCCAGCAGTTGGGCTTCCAGGTATGTGCCACCGTGCTTTTTTTTTTTCGTGGCGGTGTTGGAGATTGAAACCCAGGGCTTCATGCGTTCTAGACAAGCATTTTACCACTGAGCTAGACCTCTAGTCCTTAACAGCTTCCTTTAAATGTCTTAATTTCCCAAAGAATCTTGCCCAGACATTTTCAGTGTAGTATTCCCGTTGCTTTTTTTTGAGCAAACCTTGTTTCTTTCTGCCTGAGAAGGTCTGCTCTGCTTCCTCCAGTTTGGGAAAGAAAACTGACAACTAAGGTGCTAACTCCTCCAGACCAAGGCTGTGCTCTGCACCTCTGCACCGGGTGGGGAGAGGTGGTAAAAGTGAGCAAAAGCTCCAGGTGGTTTCCCACTATTTTGACTGTGGCCTTTTCTTGATTGGATGATCTCTAGTAGTTGTTATAGGCCTTTGACTGTTACAGAGGCCCCTCCACCTCCTCCTCTTTTAATGTCTCCAGGGGGAAATAGCACCTGGAGCTTTCTAGTCCGCCATATTGCTGACGTCAGGTCTGAGCTGTTGCTTTTGATGGTGATTGTTAGCTAGGAGTTACTGTGGCCCTGAAAATGTAACTTTTTTTTCCTCCATGTAAAATATGTAAGGCTCTGCCCTATTCTGTGGACCAGTAATTAGAGCAGGGAAGTAGATGAGACAGATGAAAAACGCACTGGCCTAGTATTTCATATATGTTTAAAAACTACCAGCCTATTTGTGTGTATGGGAGGGAAAACTGAAGGGAAATATGCCAAAATGTTAATAATAGCCCTAACAGTGGAGGGAAGAGGTGGTGTAGCTTGTTGGTTTAAGAACAGTTGATGTCTTTTTAGAACAATGCCTAAAATATAATGAAACATTAGCTTATCCTCCACAGTGGGTGTGCACACTGCTGTTGGTACCCCTGCCTTGTCCCTAGTGACCTCTGAGAGGTCCCAGTACATTTGTGAGTACTCAACACCAGCATTAGTGGGTGGTGGAAGATAGCCTTTGATGTCGTAGCTGTTCAGGGCCTGTGTTGAGCATATGTCCTGTGGTGCTGAGGAAAGCAGACACTGATCTAACCAGTGGAGCCAGAGATCTCACCGCGAATGAGATGGAACGTGTAATCACGGTCATGCAGCAATCCGCACCAGTGAAGACCCCGACTGATTATTCTGGGCCAGAATATTCTTCAGTTGCTCCAGGTCTGGAGTCAACAGACCTTGTTTTTCAGACCTGGTTGCTCCATAGAGGGCTGTGCCATTTCTGGGGTCTTCGTGTTCAAGGCTAGCACATAAAGATCACTGCCTCCAGGGCCCAACTGTGGGTGTGTCCAAGGGGAAATAAGCTTGTAGTGTTGCAGGGACAGAGGAGGCAAGACACTGAATAGGAGACAGGAAGCAGGTTTATTTGACTGCAGCCGGTTCAGAGGGCACAGCTTCTGCTGTAATCAATTAATTCCCCTCAACCCCGAGTTCAGGCAGTTTCAGAACTTCATACCTTGCGTGTAAAGGGAGGGGCTCACAATCTGCAGAAGTTCACATAAAAGCAGTTTTTTCTTTTACTGTTCTGGGCAAGTTAATCCTTCAAGGACAGCACCTGAGAAGGGGAGAGCTCCTTCTCCCCTCTTTCCTCTGGCTGCCAGCTGTTACCATGGAGCCCAATTAGTAACATCTTCTCTTGTCTCTGAAATGTAAACATCTCTGTGAAGCTCAGGCCCAAGGCCAGAGGCCTTGTTAAAGGATCTGTCCTTCTTGTTACACTTTGCATTTACACCTGCCCCCTTTCAACTTAAAAAGATTTATAAACCATTGTATCATTGCTACACTAGATAGTTCAAAATGTTTCTTTTGAAGAACTAGTAGGGACGTTCAACATCTGGATTACTGATCTCTTTCAGCCAAGATAGAGCAACAAGAAATAGGAACTTTTAACTACATTGAACTCTTTGGTAGAGACTCTTTTGCTGATAGTCTTAAGATTATTTATGGTGCGGATTTCTGGAGAAGCTTAATTAAGACATTCTGTGGAGGAGGAGGGGGTGCCACTACAGAAGCCTCATCTATTAATAAGTGGTTTATATGCTTTAAAAAATTTAGCCAGATGTGGTGGTACATGTCTGTAATCCCAGGTACTTGGGAGGCTGAGGCAGGAGGATTGCAAATTCAAGGCCCCCCTTGGCAACTTATCTAGACTCTGTCTCAAAATAAAAAATAAAAAGGTTTGGGGATATAGCTTGGTGGTAGAGCCTCCTACAGTTCAATCCCTAGTACTGGGGGTGGGGGGATTAATTGTTGCTGCTCTTCTTTCTCTACTCAAGGTCATCTTATGATCTGTATTAGCCAGCTTTTGCCTCAGTAGTATGTTCCAGGCAATCCCAGGATGTCAAGGTCTAAAAGAAGAAATATTTGTCTTTTGCTCCTGGATCTTTGAGTTGGTTGTGGCAGCTCTGCTTGAGATCATGTCAGGTCTACTTTTTTTGCTCCTTATTCTAGGAACCAGATCAAAGGGACTGTGGGGAATGCTCCTCTCTTCATGGGGGTCAAGGCCGCATGAGGAGAGTCTAGAAACATGTGGTCCCTCTGAAAACCCATTTGGAATTGGCACAGTGATTTTGTCCACATTCCACTGGCACATTCAGAGACTGTGGGGTGGGGAGCCTGGTCTTCTCACAGTAAACCATGGAAAGATGGAAAGAAGGAAGAATTTAAAAAACATAGTTTTTAGTTGTAGATGGACACAATACCTTTATTTTGTTTATTTATTTTATGTGGTGCTGGAGGTCGAATCCAGTGCTTCACACATGCTAGGCAAGCACTGTACCATAGAACCACAGCCCTAGCCCAGGAAGGAAGAATTTTAAACAAGTCCTATAGTCCATGATAAATCTGCTCAAACTGTTATATCTGAGTTCCAAAGTAGGGGAAAGAATGAATACATAAGGGAGCAACCTCACCTGCTTATTTTCTTCTCAGCCTGTCTTTTCCCTGTCATTTTCCCCCACTGTGGTACTGGGAATAGAAGCCAGGGCCTTGCACATGGTAGATAAAGCACTCTACTACTGAACTATATCCTTAGCCCCTGCTTTTCTTTTCTTAAGGAGCCTTACTAAAAGTTACACCTAACAACTTCTGCCTATATTTCATTGGTTAGAATGAATGGCCATGCCTGTCTACAAAAGAAGGCTGAAATATGTTACTTTTAACAGTTGGACATATTTCTACCTGGAATAAAATTGAGATTTAAGCTGGGCCACAGAAGTGTTTGCCTGCTGTAATCCTAGAGACTCAGGCGGCTAAGGCAGGAGGATCACAAGTTCAGAGACAGCCTCAGCAATTTAGCAAGATACTATGCAACTTAGTGAGACCCTGTTTCAAAACAAAAAAATAAAAAGAACTGGGGATGTGGCTCAGTGGTTAAGTGCCCCTGGGTTCAATTCCCAGTAGCCTCTCTCCACACCAAAAAAATTGGGATTTAATCATTGAGGACAATGGGAGGAATGGATATGGATAAACAGCCAACAGTTTCTGTGTCACATAATAAGCATGGAGAGAGAGAGTGGATGTGTATCCTTTAGATATATTGGATGTTAAAAGACCTCTTAGATGTACCCTTATCTCTTGGGACCTCCAGCCACAAGCAGTAAATTTTGAAGCAAACACATCTATAAAAGGGGGACCAAAAGCCAGGTGCAGTGGCACATGCTATAATCCCAGCGACTCAGGAGACTGAACAGGAGGATTGCAAGTTCAAAGCCAGCCTCAGCAACTTAGTGAGGTCCTAAACAACTTAGTGAGACCCTGTAAAATAAAACATAAATAAATAAATAAAATATAAAAATGAATAAAAATAAATAAATAAATAAAATGTAAGAAAAGGGCTGGGGATATGGCTCAGTTAGGCATCCCTGGGTTCAATCTCTAGTATTAAAAAAAAAAAATCCCTGTGTAACTAGCTGTAGTTTTGATGGATGCTGTTCTTAATGGAGTGGTGGTGTTGGCTGCAGTGATTGGACCTTGGACCTTGGATACTCTCAGAGGGTCCCTTGGTTTCTCTGTATGTACGTGAACTGTTTTTTATCAGCTCTGAACTTTGGTGCATGTGGAATACAAAGATGGCAGGAGATCAGGAAGTAGAATGCAGGCAGAGGAAGGTCAGCTACATCTTGATAGATTGGGGTAAAAATGAAAAATTGAAGATATTCCAGAATCTCTTTAGCTTCAAGGCCTATAAAGGAAGAACTTGTTAAAGGACACTGTGGGAATGTATTTAGAACTGTGGGAAACACTATAGGACAAACAGAACATTTTAGGAAAAAGGAGAGAGGAGAATTCTGTTAGAAAAGATTCAAGAAACACATTGGCTAATTATGACTGTATAGAGCTTACCAGGTAGGATTCTATTTAAATAAACTATGAAAAAACAAATCTGAAAGTTGGGAAAATAATCTTCACTGATTGGATATTTGATGATATTAACAGATTGATATGTGATGATGGCCCTTGTCTTTTGGAGACATAGAAATGCTTATATATGAACTGTTATGTCTACGGTTTTCTTCAAAATAATTCCGAGTGGGGGCATGAAGGAAACAACTTTGGCCATATTAGGATAATCATTGAAGTACATTGGGTACATTTGGTTCATTCTACTAGTTGTTTTACTTTTATATGTGTCTGAATATTTCCATGAAAGAAAGTTTACAACAATAACAACAAATCACAGGGGAGCTGAAACTGTTAGTGAAGCCCTTGATTCTGTAATTTGCCCTAATGCAACCCTGTTTATTCTTTTCCTAGTATGGCTGAGCTAAGCAGGACTGAACTGGAGAAGTCATGCTCCCCACCTCCATCCACTCTTTTACTTTCTGAGGTTTATAGTTAGGATCCTTAAGATTCAAGGTTTTTTTTTTGGTACCAGGGATTGAACTCAGGGGTACTCGACCACTGAGCCACATCCCCAGCCCTATTTTTGTGTTTTATGTAGAGACAGGATCTCACTGAGTTGCTTAGCACCTCACCATTGCTGAGGTTGGCTTTGAACTCGCAATTCTCCTGTCTCAGCCTCCCAAAGTGCTAGGATTATAGGCGTGAGCCACCGCGCCCGGCTTATTTTGTGTTTTATTTAGAGACAGGGTCTCCCTGAGTTGCTTAGTGCTTTGCTGTTGCTGAGGCTGGTTTTGAACTTGCCATTCTCCTGTCTTAGCCTCCCAAAGTGCTGGGATTACAGGTGTGTGCCACCGTGCCCAGCAAGATTCGAGGTTTTGGAAACACTTAGACTGTATGTGTGTATGTATGTATATGTATATTATTTTATTTTTTTCCTTCAGTGCTGGGGAAAACCCTCATGCATTATGGCAAGCACTCCACCACTGAGCAGTATCCCTAGCCCCAAACATTTAGACACTTAACTAGTTGGGTTTTTAATGCTGGAATCAGTGTAGCAATGACAAGAATAGAACCTTAAGCACAAAACAAACCCAAAGAATATTAGTTTCCTATGCAATGAAAAAAAAATCTGCTTTCTACTTAGCAACATTATATCAATCAGAGTAGGTCACAGCTGTGTGCCTGTCCTTGAGCCATAGCAAGGTAGCTGTAGCACAGGTTTAAGGTGAGAGCCCCAAAGAGGCCACTTAGTGAAAGATGTGGAGGTGGCTGCTGTCTGTTTTACAGAGCCCTTCTCTTGCTACACAAGGGAATCTTTAAAGCCTTTCTTTTCCCTCTGCTAGGGCTCCCTCAGATGTCCATGTTCAGGACACAGCCCTTGCTTACAAGTAGTTTCCACCCTAGGGGACTTGTTTCACAGGTCCTGAAAAGCAGCTTCAAGTTTTTCATGCCAATCAAATGACATTCATGCTGCTATACTGCCACCTCTTGGTGACTCACTGAACAGACATGTTCTGGTGCTGAGCTTTGTTTCAGAGGCAGTTCATAAATTGCGTTTCTGTGTTTGCTATATGTGAAAAGTGATTTCATCTCCTGGGTTTAATAATTATAATGGAGAGGAGTTCTTGGCTTCATCTGCCTTTTGTTAGTGTCAACAAATACCATGATAATCTGGAAAAGTTCCTGCAGAAAGAAGGCATATTTGTCTTTTAACCACCTCCTCTTCTTTGGTAGGTTCTGTTTGCCCTGAGTGGGACCTCAGAACTAGAGGTTTTAGGGCCCTGTTTCTCTGTGTCATAGGTTAGAATCACATGAGGAACTTTTAAAGTTCATAATGCCTAGGCCACAACTGCAGCCACAGACATGAAACTGGAGATAGGACCAGGAATTGTTTTGTTTTTTTGTTGATTTTTGAAAGTTCCCCAGTGAATTTGTGGTGGAGCCAAGGTAGGGGAACATTGTTCTAGGCAGCTCTTTGAGCTGAATTCCCAGAAGGCTCTTTTCCCTAGGATGTGGGACTGCGTGGCATTAGATGGGAAGTAGTGCACTGGGCTGACAGAGGTGGCTCAGGGTCTGGGACCTACCTACTACAGGGCACAGAGTCTTTCCCTAACTCCATGATGCTTTGCTCCTTTTGTTTTTTGGATTTTGCAATACAAGAGACTGTAGAAGAAACTATGATCTCAGGAGTTATCAGAGCCCTAGAAGACTAGGTGCTGTGGCACATGCCTGTAATCCTAGCACCTTGGGAGATTGACATGGGATCACAAGTTCAAGGTCAGCCTGGGCAACTTAGTAAAACAAGGTGTCAAAATGAAAAAAAAAAAAAAAGGCCGAGGATATAGTTCAGAAGTGGAGAGCCCCTGGGTTCAGTACCCAGTTGGATGGGGCAGGGGAGGAAGCTTATATTCCTTTATATTTCTTAAAAATAGGAAAACAAAAATCAATTAATTTCAGTAGATGTCTAAGGAAGAAAGATGTTCAAATGAATAGGAGTAACCAGCAGTGGGGTGGAAATGAGAAAGATGAGTTAGGTGGGGCTGGGATTGTGGCTCAGTGGTAGAGTGCTTGCCTCGCATGCATGAGGCCCTTGGTTCGATCCTCAGCACCACATACAAAGCAATAAAATAAAGACATTGTGTCCATCTACAACTAAAAAATATTAAAAAAAAAAAAAAAAAAAGATGAGTTAGGCTTCAGAAGAGTGGTAAGGTTTAGAGAAATGGCCCTGCAGGGTGGTGGTCATGAAGAAGAGCTGAACAAAGACGGGCAGCAATTAATCTTTTCCATGGGCTGGAGTGGAGACCAAATGGATGGGGTGGCCCCGAGTGGAGGCCACACAGGCGGGACAGGTTGATGTGCTAACCCTTATTTTGGTAAATAGTTGTTTGTTTTCTAACATTCCTGCCCTCCTCCTTTGTTGCCCTTTTAGGAGAACTATGAGCAGATGAAAGCACTAGTGGATCAACTCCATGAACGAGCACAGTATATAAGACTAGGTAAGCAGCACTGACTCTTTAGTTTATGCTTCGCATTAAGATGTCCTTTTACGCTATTGATTGATAGGAAAAACTGGTAGCATTAAGCTTGTGACTCTTAAAACCATGCGTTTTTTGGGTATGCAGATGTTTTATGTTTTCCTTTGAACAGTCAACCTTTGATATCTGTGAAGGTTTGGTTCTAGAACCCCAGAAGATACCAAAATCTGTGGATGCTTGAATCTCTTTTATAAAATGGCATAGTATTTGCATCTAACCTAACACATCCTCCCGTATACTTTATTTATTTTGGTACCAGGGATTGAACTCAGGGGCATTTAACCACTGAGCCACATCCCAGCCCTTTTTTTATTTTTTATTTTGAGACAGGGTCTCACTAAGTTGCTGAGACTGGTTTTGAACTTATGATCCTCCTGCCTCAGCCTCCTGAGTTGCTGGGATTATAGGTGTACACCACTACACCTGGCTCACACCCCTGTTTCTTAATTTTAAATTGTGGACATAAAAGGCATTCTTTTGCTTGGAAGAAATTGCATCATGGAGAAAAACATACTACACATGATTCTGTTGTACTGTTATGGGTATATATGACATTTTTAGTTCGGAAGGCCATGTAACTTCAAACTAAAAGTGATTTTCAAAATAAATTATTCTTTTTTTTTTTTGGACTGAGGATTGAACCCAGGAGTCTTAACCACTGAGCTACATCCCCAGCCCTTTTTTATATTTTTATTTAGAGAGAAGTTCTCACTGAGTTGCTTAGGGCCTTGTTAAGTTGCTGTGAGCTGGCTTTGAACTCAGGATCCTCCTGCCTCAGCCTCTTGAGCCACAGTGATTACAGGTGTGTGCTACCACACCTGGCTCAGAATAAATTCTTCATATATTACAGGTGCCTAATTTAGAAGGTGCTATATGAATTTTATAGTCTTCACTAAAAAATTTCTCCCCAGTATCTTTTTTTTTTTTTTTGTGGGTACTGGGGATTGAACTCAGGGGCACTCAACCATTGAGCCACATCCCCAGCCCTATTTTGTGTTTTATGTAGAGACAGGGTCTCACTGAGTTGCTTAGTGCCTCGCCGTTGCTGAGACTGGTTTTGAACTCGTGATTCTCCTGTCTCAGCCTCCCAAAGTACTGGGATTACAGGTGTGCACCACTGTGCCCAGCTTCCCCAGTATCTTTGCAGATAGAGAACCTGTTTCCTTTCGGTTTACCAGTACCTCTGCACTCTTAGGTGTGATTTTACCAAATCCATAGGACAGACTCCCCTGTAGAAGTAATTAGGGAAATAAAAATAATAATATTTATATATTTTTATCTGAGGACTTTATGGATTGATTAATGGCAGGTGAATAGAGAGACCATCTAAAGTTGATGATTCATTTGTGTAGTACATTATGGAAGAAATAAACTCAGTGTTTTGGTCCTTTATAGACTTTTTTTTTGTACTGGAGATTTAACCCAGGTGCAATTAACAACTGAACTACATCTCTGGCCCTTTTTTAATTTTTTATTTTGAGACAGGGTCTTGCTAAGTTGCTTAGGGCCTTGGTAAGTTGCTGAGGCTGGCCTTCAACTTGTGATCCTCTTTCCTCAGCCTCCTGAGCCACTGGGATTTTTTTAGAGGTATGTACCACTGCACCCAGCTCCTTTATAGAATTTTGAGAATAATAGACTGAACTGGTTTGTTATTCTTATAAACTAAGCAACTTTGATCATGCTAGGAAATTTTCTGGTAAAATTTTAGTATCTCTCTTTTTTTTTTTTTTTTGTGGCGCTGGGGATTGAACCCAGAGCCTTGTGCTAGTATCTAATTCTTGAATTTAGGTGTGAGTCTGTGAATTATATTTATTATTCACTTTAAGCACACATCTCTTCTTTTGACTTAAAAGACTAATCAGAATTAATAAAAAGAACATAAAATAGACCTCTTTAGAATATCTTTTTTTATTATATTCACTCATTTAATAAACATGTGTTGAGAATCTTCTATGACAGACAGCTATTCAGTTAGCGATGATCATGCTTGAACAAAATGACAAATTCAGTGTTCTCATTGAATTTACATTCTAGTTGGGGAAGATAGATAAGAAACAAGATAGCAAACACATAGTAGGTAAAGATTCGTAAGGTCTGTGAAGAATGAAGGGACAGGGGACAGTTTCTATGGTGCAATGAAAGTGAATATTTTATAAAAAAGCACAGGAGAGGGAACTGACAGGGTCCTATTTTAGAAAAGGTCTGAATGGATCAAGAGTATTCCTCACAGGGAATAGAGAATGCAGAAGCCTGAGGCAGGAGCATGATTGGAGTTGTAAAAAAGCAGCAAGGGAATAAGTGAGCATGGAATGGAGTATAAGACTGGGGAAGTGCCAGCAGAGGGTGTGGCCCAAACACATAAAGAATGAATGGGCAAGCCAGGCGCAGGGGCGCACACCTGTAATCCCAGTGCTTCGAGAGGCTGAGGCAGGAAGATCGTGAGTTCAGAGCCAGCCTCAGCAACTTAGTGAGGCGCTAAGCAACTCAGTGAGACCCTATCTCTACATAAAACACAAATTATGGCTGGGGATGTGGCTCAGTGGTCGAGTGCCCCTGAGTTCAATCTCTAGTACCAAAAAACAAAAAAAGAATGAATGGGTAGCATTAGCAATCTCACAGTATTTTCATAAAGAAAAATGACAACATTGTTTCTCAGGTTAAATTTTAAGTAGTCTGAAAACTCATAGGAATACATGAATATGTTAAAACTGCTTCTATTTTTCCTCTTTATTTTTAGTATTTAGGTTATTTTTTTTACTTTGAAAATTAAAGCATGCTCATGTTGGTTGTATAAAATGTCTCAAACAGAAATGTTAATTAATATGAGGTGCCTGATTCATGTTTGTCTTGTTATACGTTTAAAGAAGCACATGTTTCACTTTATACTAGATCATAGTTTTCCTCAAATGAGGATTCTCAGAATAGTCTAGAAAGAAAAATATTAGATATAAATTTACATTTAATATGCTAATTAAATATTAAATTATGACTTTTTTGGTTCTTTTTAGTTATACATAACAATAGAATGTATTTTGACATATCATACATACATGGAGTATAACTTTCCGTTCTTTTTTTTTTTGTAATGGGGATTGAACCCAGGAGCACTTAATTACTGAGGCTGGTTTTGAACTCATGATCCTCCTGCCTCAGCCTCCCAAGCCACTGGGATAATAGGCATTTGCCACTGTGCCCAGTTTAACCTCCCATTCTTGTGGTTGTATGTGATGTAGAATTACACTGGTAGTGTATTCATATGTGAACATAGGAGAGTTATGTCTGATTCATTCTACTGTCTTTCCCATTCCCATTTCCCTTCCTGTCTCCCCATTCCCCCATCCAGTCAGTTGACCAGTCTTCCTACTGTGAGTCAGCATCTGCATATCAAAGAGAACATTCAGCTTTTGTTTTTTGAGGATTAGTTTATTTCACTTTGCATGATAGTCTCCAGTTCCATCCATTTACTGGCAAATGCCATAATTTCATTCTTCTTTATGGCCAAGTAATATTCCATTGTGTATCTGTACCACTACTTATAATATTTTGATCTCTGTTTTTTTACTATAGCAGTTTACTAAAAAATGATTAAATCCTCTAAGGTTACCATGATAACAAACAGATATGAAATTCAGAGTGGGACTAGTAGAAGCAAAGACTTCATTCCACTTGGCAATAATTGCTCCCATTCCTTCTGCAAATTAAAAAAAAAAGGCTGGGCCCTGTGGTCCGTACCTATAATCCCAGCAGTTTCTGAGGCTGAGGCAGGAGGATTGCAAGTTCAGGCCAGCCTCAGCAACTTAGTGAGGTCCTAAGCAACTCAGCAAGACCCTTTCTCAAAGTAAAAAAATAAAAAGAGTTAGGAATGTGGCTCATTGGTTAAGCACTCCTGAGTTTAATCCCCAGTACCTCCCATCCCCAAAAGGCTGTAAACTTCATTTAGCTCTTTCTAACTTAGGTACTTGTAACATATTAGAATATTATTTTCTCAATACATGCAAAGTTATTTTTTTCAGATAAAGCACTGTTTTTTAAAAAAGTTAAAAAAATAATATTAAAAATGACCTGTGTCCCGTCTCTTTGGTTTCAAGTCACAGAAATCCAAATCACATTTGTTTAAGGTGGAAAGCACCGTTTACTGGTTCTTGTACCCAGTGGGAAGGTAGTATTGACTAGGTCAGGGACTTGAGCACCTTCAGAACTTTACCATTATCTCAGGATCTGTGTATGGTGTGGCCCCCTCTCTCTAGTCTTCTCCATAAGGTAGGGAGATAGGCTGCTGGCAGGCCAGGAATTACATCCATATAATTCAGTTTGAGTAAGTGATAGCTATCCTTTCATCACCGATTTGGGAAGCTGTTTGGTCCACTTTGAGTCGCATGTTTACCCTATGGCCCAATCACTGTGTCTGGGGGATTTGTAACTGTGCCACCAGGACCCATGTCATCTAGAGCTTTAGGATACTGTGCAGATAATTCCTGGGAACCTCATGGTGGTGGCAGTACTGCTTTCAGGAAAAGGGAGAAAGGAAAACAGGCAGTCAGAAGAAGTGAATGTTGGTCATACCGGCCCAGGCTGCCTTATCTAGGTGTGTGCAAATAAATGGAGGGTTACTTATAAAAACAGGTAGCTGACATTTGTCATTCTTTTTGACCAGGTAGCTCTTGAATCCCTATCCTAGTGTGGGAAAATGGTATTAAAGAATGATATAGATTTTGTCGTTTGGGGTATGATATGAGGGGCAAAATATCCTATTTTTTAGGTATGCTTTTCAGAGGATGACTGGAATTCATACTCTTGAAGCCATTTAGATTAAGGGATTGTTTCCAGAAAAAGAACCAAAACTCTTGCTGAAATAAAAACAGTTTGATTTGATGAATTGAGTATTACCCTGGGACATTGAGATGGGTGGGTTGAATTAGGGAGGGATCAGACACATTCAGCACCTGCTGAGGACTGTGGGTTCTGATGTGCCTGGGTGAAGGCTGGTTGCTTAGGAAGAGGGCTGAGCAGGGCCCTCTGGGGAGGTTAGGTAGGGAGATAGGAGAAAGGACGACTTTGGACTTTACAGTTTTACCTAGAATTGAAAAGATGCTTCTATTCACCCATAAATAATCCCTCCAAACTTTTTTCTTTTTAATGGTATTGGGGTTTGGACTTGGAGCCTGGCATGTGCTAGGGGAGTGCTCTGTGCTACATTCCCTGCTGTAACTTTTTTTAGGGGGGGGCGGGGCATACTGGAGATTGAACCCAGGGGCACTTAATCACTGAGCTGCATCCCTATCCCTTTTTACAAAAAATTTTAAAATTTTTGAGACAATGTCTTGCTAAGTAGCTTAGGACCTTGCTAAGTGTGTGAGGCTAGCTTTGAACTCACGGTCCTCCTGCCTCAGCCCCCCAGGCTGCTGGGATTACAGGTATACGCTACCGTGCCTGGCTTTAGTGTACTTCCAAACATACATTTTTGATACACCACTGGGCAGTTTCAAAATAATTTTAACAGCAAAATGTGTGTGTATGTGTTTGTATGTTTTATTGTTTTAAAGGGATTTTTTGCACATTGCTCTGGGCATTTTCTTCTCTGATTTTGTTCTGTGAATGGGCGGAGGCTGGCTTAGCAATGTTGGTATTGATCAAGAATTAGGGAATATCATTCATTTTCCTTCCCCTCCTGTTTCTGTTGAATTTACACATCCTGATTTTTAAATTCATGCAATTTCCTAAATAATTTTCAGGTAAGAGAAAGGGGCAGGTGTTTCAGGTTGTTCCAATAAGTAACCCTTGAAGTTTTTCGATAGAACTTGTGATAAATAAACTTGACAAAATAGCTGACTCTTGCCCTCTTTTTTGTTCTTGTTTTCTCACCTCTGCCTTTGTTTCAGGTTTCTTCTCAGGGCTGTACTGTTTTGATCTCCCTGTTGGAACATGTAGGATTGTATGAAGAGAGTAACTTAGTCATTTCCGTAGGTGGGAAAAGGATTACCCCTGTGGTGTTATTCAGGACAGCCAGAACTAAGCATTTTTCTTAATTCAAGTTAATTGAAATAAGTGTTTTGATGAAATCAAAAGTGCTTTGTTTTTACACTGGCTAATAACTTTATGACTAGAAAACCACACATGGTCTTGATGGTTGAAGTAGGGAGGGGGCCTTTAATGACCTAAAGATATAAGACCTGCATAATTGATTGAAGATATTTCAAAATGAAGTTAAATTCCACTCGTGGAGTTCCAGCAGTGTGTGTAGAGCAGTTGAAGTGACAGTAGTTAGACATCAGTACATGCAGAGGCAGACAGCTAGGTCATGACTGTCCCCTGTCAGACAGCAATGGAAAGATGCCGTAAATTGTAAAATGCTTTCTGATCTCAGGAATTTAAAAATGTGAGCAGATTACCTATCTGAGAATCAATGCAACAAGTAAATTACATGCAGTGGGAGTTTGATCTAAATGAGACGTTAAAGAAAACATGTTTTCTGGCACCAAGTCTATGGGAATGGAGATAGTTAACATAAAATATTTAAAAAAGAATCTTTGGAAAGCTGAGGTCCTGTGTTGTGCAGTCTTGTGGTCTAAATATACTATGCCTTTTTATTTTAATTAATTAATTTTGGCACTGGGAATTGAACCTGGGTGCTTACCACTGAGCCCCATTCCCACTCCCTTTTTTATTTTGAGACAGGTTCTCACTAAGTTGCTGAGGCTGGCCTCACACTTGTGATCCTCCTGCTTCAGCCTCCCAAGTTCCTGGGATTATAGGCCACCCAAACCCAACTTGCTATGCTTGTTTAAATGCAGAGTGGCTTCATTCTGTGCTCTGCAAGTCTGCATCAAGATTGCAACTAGAGAGATGGAAAATTGAGCTCTATATATGTACTGTGACTTGAAATGCATTTAAATAAATAAATTAATTAAAAAAAAAAAACGATTAACCCATGCTTTGGTTCTCCCTAATAAAACCAAAATTCACCAGTTGCTACAAATTAAAAGGTCAAATTCTAGGAAGAATTAAGGAAGAATGATGTTGGTTTAAGTATTTTTTATTATTATTTTTTTAAAGCATGTCTACCTCTTTGTCAGCCACTTCTGCCTTCCATTTCCTCTCTTGCTAGTCCCTGGATGAGCTCTTATGTCACCTGATTCTCACCCTGGCCTGGTTTTCTTGCGGTACCTGAGTTTATTTTTCTTTAAATATTTATTTTTAAACACTTCATTGAAGTACAAGTACTACATTGGAGTATGCAGTTTAAAGCATTTTGACAT
This sequence comes from Geosciurus inauris, assembly GCA_004024805.1. Classification (NCBI taxonomy): domain Eukaryota; kingdom Metazoa; phylum Chordata; class Mammalia; order Rodentia; family Sciuridae; genus Geosciurus; species Geosciurus inauris. Next base: position 48,845 of record PVHX01004878.1, on the reverse strand, counting down.
GTATGCTCACTAATGAAACCATTACTATAATCAAGATAATAAATATGTCCATATTCTGCAAAATTTCCTCTTTTATTCCCTCTGCCTTTTGTAACCCTTTTGTCCCCCTCTCCCTCAACCCTAAACACAGTACCTTAAGGTCTTGACCAGTGCTTGGGAGAAAAGAGGAAAAGCCATCTGACTTAATCACAATATTTTGTAACTAAGGCTTTCCTGCCCAGGATTATTTCATTATAAAGGCGGATTAGATGTATGATGTAATTTTCTTGGTAACCTGAGAGCAGATTTAGTCTTAAAAATATACCATGTCTCTCCAGGAAAAAAAGAAATTCTTTTAGGTACAGCAAAGCGTCCTTCTTTGGAAAATAAGGTTGTACTTGGAAGCTTGTTTGAAGGAGATAGAAACTTATTTTCTTACCCATATAAACAAAGAAATAGCTTTCTTAAATAGTTGAATGATTCATTAGACAAAGACTATATTAACACCATTTGGGGGCAGCAATGAAAATGGACATTTTAAGGTACCACTTGATAACTTTGGTTCTCAGAGAGAGTAGGTTTAGATATTCCCAAGACAATGATGGTTCAGCCACAGGATGGGCACATGCGGTCAGGCACTCAAGTAGTCTGGTCAGGTTACCCTAGCATCTCTTTAATTGCTGTAATTTTGTCTATTAAGATGTGAGTAATGTAAGGAAATACCAAAGACCATCTCTGAGTCAAGATACTAACAAAAAAGGGACTTTCTAATTGTGGTAAAGGTGTTCAGTTCTCTCATTTGCAGACTTAAAATGTTGTGAGTCACTAATGTCACTTTTATATAAGTCCTCACTTGCCTATTGTGCAAGTAATATCTCAATTATGTTTTTACCTGGTCCAAATGAAGACAGGAGTTTTCATATTTTATCTAGGACTTACAATGCTAGATACATGTGGTAAATATTAACAGAGTGGCAGTGGTGCAGTATTTGCAATGAATGAATTGCAGAGAAAGTACTGGGTAACTTCTTTTTTTTAATTTTTTTTTTTTTTAGTTGTAGATGGATACAATATCTTTATTTTATTTATTTTTGTGGTGCTGAGGATTGAACCCAGTGCCTCATGCATGCGAGGCAAACACTGTACCACTGAGCCACAATCCCAGCTCCTGGGTAACTTCTTTGTAATAACTAGTGAACTCAACACATAAAATATATACTCTAGGATCACAGATATATTGATTATAAAAAAAAAAAAAACAACCCTGTTCTTTATTCAGAAAATTGGTAGCTGGCAAGTTGAGTGAATGATCTGAAAAGTTAGCTGTTTTTCACAAGATGCACTGAACTTTTTAAAAGTGCCTTGCTTTGTCTTGAGCATTATGTTTTCCTGGCTTTAATTTGAATAGAAATTTTTATGTAGGTCTGATCTACTCTAACTAATCATGTTTTTATTCTAGGAGGTAGTGAGAAAGCCCGAGCACTGCACATAGCAAGAGGAAAACTGTTACCCAGAGAAAGAATCGACACCCTTATAGACCCAGGGTTGGTACCTACCCAATGCTAACTCAGAGTGTTCTGTGCTCCGTGGTACTTTATTAGATGGCATTATAAATAAATGATTTTGAATTTTGATTCTTATAAAATTCAAAGAACAAAGGTTTATTGAGAATCCACTGTGTGTCAGGCGCTGTTTTAGACATTAGTGATACATCAATGAATAAGATAGATGAAGAGTTTAGCCCTACTGGAGTTTATATCGTGGCAGAGGGAGGTAGAAGATAAATAGTAAATGTTTTAAATTATGCATTATGCTAGAAGGTAATAAGTATCATGGGGAAAAGAGCAGATAGATCAGAGTAAGGGAGAGGCCACTGATGGGCAAGTTTCAGTTTTAAGTGGGACAGTTAGGGTAGAACTCTTTGAGAGTTGACATTTGAGCAAAGATTTAAAGGAGGGACTAGTGATGGCCCTATAAGTATCTGGGGAAAATGTTGCAGGCAGAGGAAGCAGCTAGTGCAGAGACCCGGAGGTGGGATGTATGCCAGTTATGCTGATATACTCTAGATGTTCAGGAGGTCATTGTGGTTGGCACTGAGGGAGTGAAGAGGAGACTAATAGGCAATGGGGTCAGAGTTAAGAGGGCCTCGCAGGCCATTGTTAAAGTTTTGATTCTTACTCTGAGAGAAATGGGGAGCAATTGTAGGCTTTTTTGTTTTCTATGGTATGGGGGATTGAACCCAGGGGTGTTCTACCACTGAGGTACATTTCCAACCCTTTTTATTTTGAGACAAGTTCTAATTAATTTGCCCAGGCTGGCCTCGAACTTGTGATCCTTCTGCCTTAGCCTTTGGAGTAGCTGGAATTATAGGCATGTTTTACTGTGCCCACCTCTTTTTGTAGATTTTATGTATAATATGCATATTTGAAAAAATGGTTTTCCTTTTTCATGTGTAACTGTTTAAAAAATGTATATATATAGTGACATTAATTCAAAAATATTCTTTTTCCTTTCAGGTCTCCATTTCTGGAATTATCCCAGTTTGCAGGTTACCGGTTATATGGCAATGAGGAAGTTCCCGCAGGTGGCATCATTACAGGCATTGGAAGAGTATCAGGGTGAGTATTCTACCAAAGCTCAATAATGAGAGTCAGCCAGGCATGGAGGCACATCCCAGCGACTCAAGAGACTGAGGCAGGAGGATATCAAGTTCAAAGCCCGCCTTAGCAACTTAGTGAGATTCTATCTTGAAATAAAAAAATAAAAAGGGCCAGGGATGTGTCGCAATGGTTGAGTGCCCCTGGGTTCAATCCTTAATAGTAGTAGTAGTAGTAGTAATGGTAGCCAGGAAGAAGACTTATGAGATGTAGGCATCCAGTACTCGCTTTGCATGTTAGCATGTAAGCTTTGTGCTATTCATATTATTTAGGACCTGAGTATCCTACTCAGACCTGTACTAGATACATTTGTGGAGCTTTAGAAACAAAAATTGAAGGGAAAAAAATCCCAGCAAAACTTCCTGGGATCCAATTCAGCCCTCCCACTGAATCAATGTTCCTATGTGTGGGATTGGCATGTAGTTTTTAAAGGCTCCCCAGACAATCTGTTACACCCCTGGGGTGAAAACCGTGGTGTTAGAGAAGTAGTTCTTTAGGTTTGGTCCCCAGGCAGCGTCAGTATCACTTGGGAACTTATTAGAAAAGCAGATTCTCCTGTCTTCCCTGGAAGTACTAAGTCAGAAATGCTTGGGGTGAGGCCCTGCAGTCTGCATTTTAACAAGCCCTACAGGTTCTCAAATGCTAAAGTTTGAAACCACTGTAGGCTCAGGGACTGTAGATTCCTCAATGTTAAATTTATTTGTATATATTTATGAATGAGGTCATATTTACCACATAGGTATTTTGCCAGGCACTGTAACCATTGCCTGTCTTGATTCTTACGGCAACTGTGTGAGCATGGATGCTATCATAGTCCTCACCATTGTGCAGATATGTATGCAGGCTTAGAGAGTAACATGGTTTTCTCAGTCTGACTCAGTCTGACTCAGCCTGGCACAATTGACTTTGACACAGATGTTGCTTTATGGTGTGTTCCTCCACCTTCTCCCCATGACCCATGCCTTCAGGGTAGGGGCAGCTATAGCCATTGCCACTGTTGCTTCCTCCTTGATTTTTACTCCCCAGTTTCCCCTGTGGCTCTTTGCTTAATGTTCACTCAGTGTGGAGACATTTTTTTTCTTGGAATCTTACAGGTCATTTTAAAAAATGAGCTTTCATACAAAATTAAACTAAATTCTTATGGAAATACCAAATTAAGTAGAATAATTACATAATTAAGTAGAATAATTGCTCTTTATGATATCTCTAGTTGTAATGACTGTCAACACCTTGGAACATGCTTTTCAATTTTGTCCCCCTATGTGTATACAGTCATGTGTTGCTTAACAACCATGAACGATTTGAGAAATGTGTCATGTGAACATCACAGAGCCATCATAGATGGCTATGATGTTACTGGACAATGTAATCCTACATGCCCACCATTGTGTATGTGGTCTGTTGTTAACTGAGCTACTATTATGTGGTGCATGACTGTGTTTATATTTTATTACAGATTGAACGTTCCTTTTCTGAAATGCTTGGGAACAGAGGTGTTTCTGATTTCAGATTGTTTTCAGATTTTGGGATATTTGCACATATAATGAGATATCTTAGGGATGGGAACCAAGACTAAATGTGGGATTCACTTATGTTTCATATACACCACACCTTATACACAGTCCAAAGGTAATTTTATACAATATTTTTCATGCCACAAATGGAAGATGCCACACCTGACCTTAGGTGGTCAAATGCTCATGCACTAAAAATACTAACTTTATTAGCCTGCTTCATGTTACTGCAATGAAATTATTGGAAAGAGGCTATTTATGAATTAAAGATAGGTTTATTTTGGTTCACAGTTCTGGGTTCCAAAGCATGGCACCTGCATCAGCTCAGTTCTGATGAGGGCTATGAATGGCAATGATGGGGAGCATGTGCTAGAGCAAACTACTCACATCTTGGAGCAGGGAGAGAAAGGATGGATGGGGTCTCACAAGAGCTTTTGGGACACACCCTCAATGACATAAGGACCTCCCACAAGATCCCATCTCCCAGCCGGGTGCAGTGGCTCAAGCCTGTAACCCCAGCACTTAGGGAGGCTGAGACAGGAGAATCGCGAGTTCAAAGCCAACCTTAGCAATGGCAAGGTGCTAAGCAACTCAGTGAGACCCTGTCTCTACATAAAACACAAAATAGGGCTGGGGATGTGGCTCAGTGGTCAAATGCCCCTGAGTTCAATCTCCAGTACCAAAAAAAAAAAAAAAGATCCCATCTCCCAAAGGTTCCATCACCTCTCAAGAGTGCCACCCTAGGACCAAGCTTTTAATACAGGGACTTTTGGGGAACTATCATCCAAACTATAGTTCATAACATTAGCATGAACTCAGGTGTGATTGAAAGGAACTTATGAATAACAAAAGGTGTTCATGTCACCCAGAAATTGCAAAGATTTGAGGAGTTCTGTGGCAGGAATGGAGTAAGGGAGCACCAAAATATGTATTTCTAATTATCACAGACTCCTTGATAATTTCTGAAGTAGACAGTAAGACATTTATTGAGGAAACTTATATGGAATTTATTTATAAGCCAGTTTAATGCAAGCAATGCTTGCCTCAGATAGTAACTAGTTGAAGAGTAATTGCACTGCAGCCCATCTCTCTGGAAAATTCAAATTCCTTATGGAGGCGCATGCTTGTAATCCCAGTGGCTCAGGAGGCTGAGGTAGGATTGCGAGTTCAAAGCCAGCCTCAGCAAAAGCAACTCAGTGAGAGTTGCTTAGAGCCTGTCTCTAAATAAAATACAAAAAAAAAAAAAAAAAAAAATAGGGCTGGGGATATGGCTAAGTGGTTGAGTGGCTCTGAGTTCAATCCCTGGTTACTGCCCCCCCCCCGCCCCCAAATTTCTTACCATGGCTTATAAGGTCCCTGTCAGATCTGATCCACCCCTATTTTTCTCACCTCACTCTTTTATTTATAATACTTTAGTTGCCTAGTGTTATCCAGTTTCTCTGTGCCTGTTTCTGTAAGATGAGATGTCTTATGTGCCTTAGAATAGTACTAGTACCTATGGGTAGCAGCTGTTACTTTTATTCCTCAATCATTTTATCTCAGCATAGCCCCCACCACAATGACCTTCTTTTATTACATCATTTACCATGTTTGATTGCATCTTTTACCTTGTTTTGTGTTATCTTATTCTAATAATTAAAAACCTTGCCTTGTTTTATTATATGTTCATAGCACTTAAAATCAAAAAATTATTTTGTGTGCTTTTTAACTCGTTTATGGTTGACTACCTCTAACTGGTCCTCTCCACTGAATTGGAAGGTCTGCAAGGTCAGAAATTTTCCTCTTCATGTTTACCCCTGGGTCTTTAGTACTTAGAATGGGACATGGCACAGACAAAGCACATAGAAAATATTTGTTGAATAAATGAACATATGATGGGAATTAATCTATAAGTCATCTGTTGCAGAACAAGAGAGTTAAATTGTATCATATGAAGATGCTGTTTTTGTTTTCCCTAGTTGGAGGTGTGTTATGGTTTGGATATGAGGTGTCTCCCAATAGCTCATATGTGAGGCAACACAAGAACATTCGGGGGTAAAATGATTGGATTATGAGAGCCTTGACCCAATTAGTGAATTAATTTCCTATGGGATTAACTGAGTGGCAACTGAAGGCTGGTAGGGTGTGGCTGGAGGAGGTGTGTCCTTGGGGGTGTGCCTTTGGGTATATGTTTTTTATCTGATGAGCAGAGTCTCTCTCTGCTCCCTGATCATAATGTGAGCTGCTTCCCTCTGTCACACTCTTCTACCATGATGTTCAGCCTCACCTCAAGCCCTAAGGAATGGAGCTAGCCGTCTGTGGACTGAGACCTCTGAAACTGTGAGCCCCCAAAGAAACTTTTCTTGTTTTTGTCAAGTCCTTTGGTAACAGCAATGAAAAAGCTAACTAAAACAGGATGGTGATATGCAATAGAGATAGCTACCAGAACACAGCCTTGTTTAATTCCATTACAAATTATAAACTGTAAAGAAAAATCATTTCATTGACATCAACTTTAAAGTTGTCCTCTGTGGATATCAATAACCAGGGATCCATATTTGTGGTAGGCATTTAAACCTGTAGGGATTTCCCTCCCTGGAGGCCAGGGTGAAGAAAGACTGTTTTTATCTGTCTGCTAGAGCTGCTCTAGTGTGGACAGTATGACTGAAAAGAAGTTTGCTTGTTTAATGGGTATAAAGTAGTTTCTCATTATAATTTAAATGGCCCTTTCTTACACGAAAAGTGTCATTGAACACTTTATATCTTTAATACTCTTTCTCTGAACAGATGATCTGATGAACTGGGTTTGCTCAAACTAGTTTAAGTAGAAAAGAAAATTCATCAGCTGTCTTTCAGCTAAGTTAGGGCATGGCTGGATCTCTGAGCTCAAACAGTATTATCAGACCACTAATTGTTTTCTGTTTTTGGCCCTGCCTTGCTCAGTGTTGGCTTTCTTTGATGCAGGCTGTCAAACCTAGAAGCAGGGGTGGCTGCAGGTTTATATTCTATGAACTTGGGACTTACAGTAGAATGAGGATCCCAATGGCCTGTGCCCATTGCTGAGCCACAATGTAAGCTCTGAGTAGAAAGGTCAGGTTCATGTGCCCACCTTTGAAGGTGGATTGAAAATAAGAAGCAGGGCTGAGGTGGTGGCTCAGTGGTAGAGCGCTTGCCTAGCATGCACGAGGCACTGGGTTCGATCCTCAGCACCACATATAAATAAATAAAAAATAAAGGTCCATCAACAACTAAAAAAAAAAAAAAAAGAAAATAAGCAGTTTTAGAGAGGATTAATTCTAGTGCCAAAATCATAGATGCTGGGTAAGCAAAACCAATACATTATTGGTAAGATGTGCAATACATTATTTTTGTGGAATAAACTTATTTCTCAGTCTGTAACATGTCTGGGATCTTTTTTAAAATTGTGTGGGGGATTGAACTCAGGGCCTTGTACATGTTAAACATGTACTCTACCACTGAGTTATATGCCTAGCTTATCTGTGATCTTTTAATACATGTGCAAAAGTGGGCTGTGTCTCTTGTTCAAGGTCACATATCTAGCATCTTAAGCTTTTCTGGGTGTGGCCCTCATGGGCTAGGATGTGTGAACACATTCTCTATCAGTGTGGGGTCATGGCTCAGCAGCCTGCCATAAGCCTAAATTTCCTTCAAAGTTTTACGTGTTTAGTCGGGTGCCATGGCGCACACCTGTAATCCCAGTGGCTTGGGAGGCTGAGGCAGGAGGGTTGTGAGTTCAAAGCCAACCTCAGCAACTTAGCAAAGCCCTAAGCAACTCAGCGAGATCCTGTCTCTAAATAAAATACGAAAAAGGTCTGAGGATGTGGCTCAGTGGTAAAGTGACCCCAGAGAAAAGGAAAAAAAAGAAAAAGAGAAAGAAAATTTTATATGTTTAATGGTAAAGTCATTAAAATATAGAAAAAGGTTTCATGTGACCTAGTGAGTACAATTGATGTTCCAGTACCAAAAAAAAAAAAAAAAAAAAAAAAAAAAAAAAAAAAAAAAAAAAAAAAACCAGAAGACACGTGTTTATCTTATGGGGAGCCTTTCTGGCTAATAGGAAAACACAACCCTGCAATATACTGGATGTTCAGTTGCTTTTCTTGATTTTCAACAGAGATTCAATGAATTACTCCTTAGAGGTCTAGAGAAAATAAAGTAAGATAACAACAAACCGTTATAAATATTTAAAAAATTGAAGTTTGTAAAGAACATGCTGTTGTCTCAGATTTCAGGTGAACCTATGATCTTAAGCGTCTATGGCAATGCCAGGCAGGTCCATCTTCCTTTGCCCCACCACAATTTTTGTCACTTGTATACTGTTCCAGAGTTGGCATCCATTGTGTCTTCAGGCAAGATAAGTGTATTTTAGATTTCTTTTAGCTTTTTAGAAAGACATATGGCTGTAACATTGAGGAACTTTTGAAAATACGAAAGAATCTTAGTACTCTTAGAAGGTCAGTTTTCCTTTTTGCAAATTAGCTTCCTTTTTCTAAAATTTATTTATTCTAAATAGGTATATATGACAGCAGAATGCATTTTGATTCATTGTACACAAATGGAGCACAACTTTTCATTTCTCTAATTGTACCCAATATAGCGTTATATCATATGTGCAGTCACACATGTACCTAGAGCATGGTTGTCCATCTCATTCCACCATCTTTGCAAATTATCTTCTTCAAAGGAAACTTTGAAGCTTTATTATGAGGGAATTCTTTACTCTTTTTTTTTTAAATATTTTTTTATTGTAGATGGACACAATATCTTTATTCTATTGCTTTGTATGTGGTGCTGAGGATCGAACCCAGGGCTTCACGCATGCGAGGCAAGCGCTCTACCGCTGAGCTACAATCCCAGTCCCGAATTCTTTACTCTTGAGACTTGAATTAATATTATTATTTTTGGTATTATGATTATCTTGTTAGAACCCTTTCATTTGAAGAACCATTAGAAAATGTGTTTTAGGTTGTTAATTTTTTACCACTTATGTAGGACTGATGACATTTTAAAAGTCAAGTATGAGTGCATAAACTTGTTAAAAGTAATTATATTTTATAAGTGAATATGTGAACCGTAATGAAGCTTGCTTTTTGGCATAAGATTGTTCAGTAATTATTAGTGGTATGTACTAGAAGTTGAAGGTTATATTGGAGTGACTTTCAGTGAGCTGTAATTGGCCTTTGATTTGAAGACATATCTCATATTCTCTTTCCAATGAAATTTTTGCATTTCAGAGTAGAATGCATGATTGTTGCTAATGATGCCACTGTGAAAGGAGGTACCTACTACCCAGTGACTGTGAAAAAACACCTGCGGGCACAAGAAATTGCACTGCAAAACAGGCTCCCTTGCATCTACCTGGGCAAGTCACAGAACTGTAAAATAAATATTATTAGCTGGTAAAAGGCAAGACTGTATGTATGATGTCATCAATAGGTATTTAAAAATACTGAAATATTTTATCGGTATTTCTACCATAATTAACAAGGGAATGCATGTTCTTTGCTGAGAACTCTGGGAGAAAAACTAAACAAGAACTTCCCATAATAATAATACTGAGGAATAGCTCTGCTAACATTTTAGTGCATGCCAGTTTTTTCTTTATGTTGAGATTTTTCCCCCCTATGCATTTTGTTTTTCTGTTAATCATATAGGGTTTAAACTACATATATAAAAAACACTAGTATTTATGGATAGCTCCAGTGCCTGGTATTATGTCAAATGCTTGAGTATTATATAATGTGAGCAGATATAACTTAAGGTAAACTTAATTTCCCATGAGAGTAAATTTATATTTGAAATTAAAATACATTTTAATAAAAAGGGCCAGGTGTGGTGACACAGACCTGTAATCCCAGTGATTTGGGAGTCTCGGGCAGGAGAATTGCAAGGTCAAGGCCAGCCTCAGCAACTTAGGGAGGCCCTAAGCAACTTAATGAAACCCCGAGGGCTGTGGATGTGGCTCAGTGGTTAAGCATCCCTGTGTTCAATCCCTGGTACAAAAAAATAAAATAAATCAAAGGGTATTTCAAAAAGAAGTGATAAATCAGTTTAAAATTGGCACTTTCTGGATTGGTTTAGTCCAATAAAATTCTAGCACATAGTTCTGTTTTATGCAAGCCTTTGAACAGGTACTGATGTAAATAAATATCTTTTCTGGGAAAGATAATTTACCTGATAAACTCACGGTGTGAACTGCTTTGCACGTATAGAAAGTAGCAAATGAGAATCAGCTGATTGGAAGTGTTGGGCCAGATACTATAGGGGACACAGTTAAGAGTATTATGTGGTCTCTGGCTTCAGCAAACTCATAATTAATTGAAGACAGGATGTCATATATTAAATCACCGTATAAGACTTAGTAGTTGCAGGCAATAATATGTATAGGTCTGTTAACTTTTTAAAAACATTTCCTATGTGCACTCAGAGTAAGTGCTCAACTAAGTGCTTTGCATACATTTTCATGTCATTCTAATAACAACTATAATTGGTAGCTACTATTCATTTCTTGGGTAAGGAAACAGAGGCACAGAATGGCCAGGAAACATGCCTGTAATCACAGACCTATGAAGCAGCAAGCTCCATTTTGAACTTGCCTGGCACTCTTTATCTACCACTTCAGTCTGCAAAGGAATCAGTATCAAAGGACAATATGTGATGAATTATCACATGAATTCTGTAGATGGTTTTTTTATTGATTTAGAAAAGGGGCAGATACTGGGGATTAAACTCAGGGGCACTCGACCACTGAGCCACATCCCCAGCCCTATTTTGTGTTTTATTTAGAGACAATTTCACTGAGACTGCTTAGCACCTCACCATTACTGAGGCTGGCTTTTAACTCGCGATTCTCTTGTCTCAGCCTCCCAAAGTGCTGGGATCACAGGTGTGCACCATTGCACGCGGCAAGATACTTTTTTTTTTTTTTTTAGCTCGGCTAGTTAAGAGTTTACGGTGTTTCTGGGGGCTTTACCTGGTCCTCAAAGGAGAGAATGTGCTAAACAATTCGTGTAGAGTTTTGCTTAGCAATAGGAAAGCCTAATGGGTTTGAGGAAATGGAATCATTTTGGCTGTGTTGGGAGATGGGAGATAGAGACTCTAGGACCACTTGGAAAGATAGGGAAAGTTTTTTTGTGTGTGTGATTAAGAACTGATGCTGTCATTGGTATAAGTCTGCTGTGCCTAGATGTTCTATTCATAGAGATGCACTTATTAATCTCATTTTCTTTGTTTAGTGGACTCAGGAGGAGCCAACTTACCTCGACAAGCTGATGCGTTTCCAGACCGAGACCACTTTGGCCGCATATTCTATAATCAGGCAATTATGTCGTCTAAAAGTATTACCCAGGTAATTTCTCATTAATGAGGTGTGTTGCTTTTTGCTCTAAATGTCTTTGCTAATTACATATTCCAGGATGATTTTAAAAAATGAAACAGTAGCTGGATGTGGTGGTGCATGCCTGTAATCCCAGTGGGCTCAAGAGGCTGAGACAGGAAGATTGTGAGTTCAGAGCCAGCCTCAGCAAAAGCAAGGTGCTAAACAACTTAGTGAGATCCTGTTACTAAATAAAATACAAAAATAGGGCTGAGGATGTGGCTCAGTGGTCAAGTGACCCTGAGTTCAGTCCCTGGTATCCCCTGCCCCCCACCAGAACAAAAAACCAAGAGACTGGACATGGTGGTGCATGCCTGTAATCCCAGCAATATAGGAGGATCACAAGTTTGAGGCTAGCCTCAGTAACTTACCCGGTATTTCATTTTTAAGGACTATATTCAGAAACTAGTATTGGGGAAACTTTAGGATATGTATAAGGGCATATGTGCAAGATAAGTTGATAGTAGCATCATTTATTAGAGTATAAGTCGAAGAATAATCTGCATGTCCACTGATAGGCATTAGTGGAAGATCAATAATTGATTTTAGCTGTTAAAACCAATGAATTAAAATTGTATCTATCAATATAAACAAGTCTCAAAAATATGGTAAGTAAAAAAACAAAGGAAATAGAAAATAAAGGAAAATAGATGTATAACCAATTTCTATGGATGGAAGGGTTAAGGACATCAAGCATTACTGCATATTGTTTGTGTATAAAAATGCATTTAAACATAAACATTTGGGCATTTTTTATCAGTGCCTGTCTCTGAGAAGGAAGAAGGAGAAAAGGATCTGGTAAAGAGAATACAGGTTTTCAACTATATTTGAAATATTTTATACCTTTGAAAAAAAGACCTGAAGTGAATTTGGGCAAATGTCAGAATTTATTAAGACTGGACATTAGATGAATGGATGTTTATTTCAGACCATGTTATGAGCCCCTTTAATATGGTATTCTAATTTATGTTTGACTTGTGTTAATTTCTTAGAACTGTCGTAAAAAGAACCACAGACTAGGTGGCTTAAAACAGAAATTTCTTAAGTTCTGGGAGCAGAAGTCCGAAGTCAAAGTGGCAGTAGGGCCACAGTTCGAGGGGAGATTCCATTCTTTGCTGCTCCTAGTTTCTGGTGGCCCCAGGGTTTCTCTTGGCCTGTGGCTACATCACTCCAGTCTCTGCCTGGATTTTCACATGACACCTCCTCTATGTATCTGTGTCTTCCATATCCTCTCTTTTCTAAGACATTTGTCATTGGATTTAAGGCCACCTGGGTAATCCAAGATGATGTCATCTCATAATTCTTAGCTGCATCTGCAGAGACCCTTTTCCCAAACAAGAGCACATTGATAGATTCTAGAGATTAGGATTTGGACGTGTCTTTTTGGGGGCCGCCACTCACCCCACTGTAGTGATCACTCTGCATGCTACTTCCTTGTTCTCTTACTTTGTTCATGTACCTTCAGCAGAAACTAAAGAAAATCAGCATTTAACATATATTTATGAAGGATGGTATGTCAGACAATGTACTGGCAAGTAATAGAAAGGGCTTTACTCCTGTGGAACTTGAAATGCTTTGAGATTAGATCTTTTAACTGGGCATGGGCACATGCTTATAATTACTGCAACCTGGGAGGCTGAGGTGGGAGTTCACAAGTTCAAGACCAGCCCTGGCAATTTAGTGAGACCCTGTCTCAACATAAAGAATAAGAAGTCCTGGGTTTAATTCTCAGTACTACAAGAAAAGAAGGGGGGGATAAAGATTAGGTCATTGTAACTAAGTGTGGTGACACATGCCTACAATCCCAGGTATTTGGGGGGCTGATTCAGGAAGATCTTGAATTTGAGGCTAACATAGGAACTTAGCTAGAGTGTTTCAAAGTAAGATTTTAAAAAGGATTGAAAGGACTGGGGATGTAGCTCAATAGATAGAGCACTTGCCTAGCATGTGTGAGGCTCTGGGTTCAATCCTCCATCCTGAGAAAAAGATGAGATTAAAAAAAATTAACAATGAACTTTTTGTGTGTGTGTTTGGGGGTACCAGGGATTGAACTCAGAGGTACTTAACCACTGAGCCCCATCCCCAGCCCTATTTTGTGTTTTATTTAGAGATTGAGTCTCACTGAGTTGCTTAGCACCTTGCCATTGCTGAGGCTGGCTTTGAACTTGCAATCTTCCTGCCTCAGCATAGCATCTACTGCTTACTCAAAAAATATGTTCATTGGAAACAATGAAAATTTTAACATCAGTATTTCTTTCACTCTTTCTGTTTATTTATTTTCTGTGTCTTTCTTGGGACACTGGAAACAATGAACATATTTTTTGAGTAAGCAGTAGATGCTATGTCTAAATCCAAAGTGTCTGATAGGCTTCTGATTGAAGGTGAAGAGTATTTTATTATTTTATTTTTGTTTTCTGAAAATTTTAACATCAGTATTTCTTTCATTCTTTCTGTTTATTTTTTGTGTGCTAAGGATCAAACCCAAAGTCTTATACATGCAAGGCAAACACCTTACTAAGCTATACCCCCAGCCCTTACTGTTTACTTTTTCTGTTTCACTTAATTAAATAGGAAATTTAAGTTAAGTAATTAAATAGTTAAGTTTATAGTTAATAGTTACCTTCCTATATTCTTCAGAACTTCCTAGCATTAAAATTTTTTTTCTAATTGTTACTCTATACTAGTTTTCATAGTATCCATTCTGATTCTTTCCTCATTGTATAACTCTAAACCTGGTATCTGCACTGTAGATATTGCTTTATACTTCACTGAAAGTCAGGCTATGTGTACTTCCTATCCTGTTGAAAAAACTTCTACTTATTCTGTCTTCTTTACATTTTTTCTTTTCTTTTATGGTACAGAAGATTGAACCCATGGCTTTGCCCAAGTGCTCTATCACTGAGCTATACACTCAGCCCTTTTTATTTTTTATCTTGAGACAGGATCTTGCTAGGTTGCCTAGGCTGGTCTTAAGCTATTGATCCCCCTGCCTCAGCCTCCAGAGTAGTTAAGATTACCAGCGTGCACCACTGCACCTGACCTGTCTTCCTTCCTTTATTCCAGAAAGAGTTGTCCTTCCTTTTCTCCAAGACTAAGCCTTTCATTTATAATCTTCTTTTTTTTTTGGTACCTTGGATTGAACTCAGGGGTACTCGACCACTGAGCCACATCCCCATCCCTATTTTGTGTTTTATATAGACAAGGGTCTCACTGAGTTGCTTGGCAAGCCACCCTGTTGCTGAGGCTGGCTTTGAATTCGCAATTCTCCTGTCTCAGCCTCCCTAAGTGCTGGGATTACAGGCTTGCGCCACCGCGCCTGGCTTATAATCTTTAAAAATGTCATTGGGAAGGCTGGGTGCAATGATGGATGCCTGTAATCCCAGCGATTTGAGAGGCTGAGGCAGGAGGATTGCAAGTTCAAGGTCAGCTTCAGCAACTTAGCAAGACCCTAAGCAACTTAGTGAGACCTGTCTCAAAATAAAAAGTTTAAAAAAGGGCTGGAGTTGTGGCTCAGTGGGTTCAATCCCTGGTACCAAAAAAATGAAAATTAAAAATAGAATTGGGAATTGAACTGAAGGCCTCATGCATGCTGGGCACACATTGTACCACTGAGGTGCACTTCCAGTCCCACCATTTATAATCTTCATGCCAGCCCTTCCTGTTTGCTTCATTGTTTATCCCCTTCTCTCTTTTACTTTAATGTTTTCTCATCTGTTTAATCTTTTTCTCACTGATAGCAATCGTGTTGATACCCTCTTTCTTCAAAGGAAGAAGAAAGAGCACCAAACGTGAGGGCAAAAGACCGTTTCTAGCTCTTGCTGTTCTTAAAGCTTCTCTTCCTCCCTGGATTACTAGCCTTGATAAGCATGGGCCATTGGCCAGTTTTTTCATTCCTGATCACTTGCTCTTTTCTTCAAACCTCACTGCCCACAGAGGGGCCTACTGAGCTTCCGGCCTCATTCTCACACCACACAGCCTGTTGATACTGTCTTTTGTTCCTTTCCTGAAAGTCTCCTTAGACTTCATGCCACTGGGGTTTCCTTATTCTCCTACCTTCTTTATTCTTCCAAACCCACCTAAGAACTTGTCCTCATCCTCACAATTTAATAAAAATTAATTTAAAATAAATTTTATTTTAAAATAAATTTTCAAGTTTTACCTGTCTCCATGACCTTCCTCTGATTCTGCCTCCCTCTCATCTCTGCTTCTAAACCTCAGGGGTTCCGCAGTCTCTAGATTTCCCACTAATGCCTTAGTGTGAAAGGATAAAATAAACACATATGGTGTCTGTCCCCAGTCCCTGGCAAAGAGCTCCTCAAATCCTTGTAATTGCCTGGGTGGTGAGGGTGATAGGAGAACCTTTTGTTCTCTTGTTTGGTCTCTGCCCCCTGCCAAAGGCAGCGCTCCTAATACCGTTAGATGAGGGTGCGGGGCAATCTTTCATTCTAACGTTTGGTCTTTGATCCTGATTCCTGATAGTTTCTACATGCCTTGGGATTTCCTGAGTGATAGGAGCATCTTTTGTTCTAATGAGGTGGACTCTTGGTAGAGTGTGGTCACCAAATTCACCAAGACATGATCAGAAGCTTGGAGATTTCTGCCTCAACTTCTGTTCTCTGAAGAGGGCACAGGGACTGACAACAGAGTTAAAGATTGGTCATACCTGAATGATGAAGTCTCCACAAAAATCCCTGACCCCTGGGGCTTGGTGAGCTTCTGAGTTGGTGAATGTATCCAAGTTCTGGAGGGTAGTGTGCCCTAACTACACGGGAATAGAAACTCATACGCCTGGGACCCTCCCAAACCTCACTGTGTCGCTTCATCTGGCCATTCACTCGTTTCTCTAATGCTGTGAGCCACTCTAGCAAATTAATTGAAACCAAGGAGGGAGTAGTAAGAGCCCCAGTTTATAGTCAGCTGGTCAGAAGTATAGGTGGCCTCTTGGTATTTGTCATTAGAGTCTGAAGTGGTGGCTTTCTTGTGGTGCTAAGCCCTTAACCTGTGGAATTGGATGCTCTCTCCAGAGTGTCAGAACTAAACTGAATTAGAGGATACCCACCTAGCGTTCACGAGAGAATTGATTGCTTGGTGCATGAGGATTGCTCCCCATAATCTAGTGACAGAAGTGTTGACTGACTGTGTAAGAGAGTGAGGGTTTGTTTTTTCCTGTATCTTTTCAGGCTTATGCTCATACTAAACATTAAACACATTAACTTCCCCTACTAATTTGTTATTTCCCTGTGTTCTGTTCCTATCTGTGATAGGTACCAACCAACTTCTTGTGTTTTCCCTAGGATTGTAACTTGTCATCCTTGGCACTTTCCTCTGCTTTTCCCTCTACTTAAACTTTTTGGTTCAAAATATTTTTCTTATTTTTCTGACCCCCAGCAGTTTCATTTATCTCTTCTATCTAGATAGATCCTGACTAATTTCTCCTATTAGACTAGCTTCTTGAGATTAGAACAATATCAGATTAATTTTGATAGCCTCACACATTTCCCTGACATGCTGCCTTCTTGATATTTATTAAAAGATGAATCTGTATAACTATTAAAGTGGTATCTGACATATTGAATGGTTCTCTTTCTTATATTTTAGTGTTTGTTTTGTTATTAAATTTGACTTACATGGATTGATAAAGAACATTTTAAAATACCTTATTATATAAATCAATTACTTGTAACTTGCTAAAGTTTGGATATGGTTTGTCCCCCAGAAGTTCATGTGCTGAAGCTTGTCCCCAGTGTGATGTACTGAGGTGGTGGATCTTTAAGAGGTGGGGCCTAAAGGTAGTTAGGTCATGAAAGCATTGCCCTTGGAAGGGATTGATGCTGGTCTTTGGAGTGGGTTCATTCCTGTGAGATTAGGTTGTTATAAAAACATGAACCAAGACCCTCTTCCTCTTGCATGTGCTTCTGCCATGATGCCATCTGCTGTGTTGTGGTACATTTAAAAGGTGCTTTACAGATGCCAAACAGATGTGACTGCTTCATCTTGGACTTTCAGTCTGAACACTATAAGCCAAATAAATAACTTTCCTGTAAAAAATAACCAGCCTCAGGTATTGTGTTGTAATAACACAAAACAGACGAAGACATGACTCCAGTTATGTTATATAGGTATTTTGACAGTGATCATGAGCTTCGGTACTCAAGTTCCATTTTTGTTTCCTCCCTAAGATTGGTTTTTATTTAATTGAATTAACCTTGCCTATTGTAAATCTGTTTATGCATTTATTTCTAAGAAGCAAAAGTAGGCCTAGATCTCCAGCATTTCAGCTTAGGAACTGAATTATTCAACAAGACTCCTAAAGTGCAAGAAGTAAAATCAAGAATCAATAAATGGGATGATATCAAACTAAAGCTTCTTCACAGCAAAGGAAACAATCAACTTGAAGAGAGAGCCTACAGAATGGGAGAAAATCTTTGCCACCTGTACCTCAGATAGAGCATTAATCTCCAGGATATATAAAGAACTCAAAAAGCTTAACACCAAAAAAACCCAAATAACCCAATCAATAAATGGGTGAAGAAACTGAACAGACACTTCACAGAAGAAGAAATAACAAATGGTCAACAAATGTGTGAGAAAATGTTCAACATCAGTAGCAATTAGAGAAATGCAAATCAAAACTACACTGAGATTTCGTCTCCAGTCAGAATGGCAGTTTTCAAGTATACAAGTAACAGTAAATGTTGGTGAGGATGTGGGGATAAAGATTCACTTATATGTTGCTGGTGGAACTGCAAATTGGTGAAACCACTCTAGAAAGCAGTATGGAGATTCTTCAGAAAACTTGGAATGGAACCACCATTTGACCCAGCTATCCCACTCCTTGGTTTATACGGAGGACTTAAAATCAGCATTACTATAGTGATGTGATCATATTTCTGTTATTTCCTGAATCTTTGCACTCTAAAAATGTGGGCAGGTTTCTGCAGACCTTCCAGATTTAACACTTTGTTTTTGCTCTCAAGGAGAAAAAACAGTTACCATAGTACTCACATTTGAAGTACTCATTCTCCTTTCACCTTTCCTTCTTGCAGGGTGAGTCTTAAGACCCTGTCTGCTCTTGGGGTTGAAAGACCTGGGATGCTTGTGTTGGTCTTTAGTGGAGCCTCACATCTTCCTGAGGTTCCTCTTGAGGGCCTTCTCCACACCCATGGCCCAGTGCCCTAGTAATTTTCTGAATGTGCTGCTTTTGTTTACCCAATGTGGTTTCCATGTTGCTGGCTTTTCAAGCAGAAGATAAATCTCCTTCAGGAGTGGGATCTTCATATTTTGCTTTCTTGAGACCTCATGTTATGAATCTTTATAGCTTAGTGATAGTGCAGTTTGCTATAGGTTGATCTTGGCTATGGCATAGCTGTTCTGATCCTTGTTTTATTGTAAGCCTTACTAAATCAACAGCAGCAGGTATTTTTGCTTTTACTAACAGATCATTTCTTCTGAAACAGGCCTTACTTGTTTAGCCACATTTGCTGTTTTTCAGACCTTTCTTTTTTTTTTTTCTTTGTGTTTCTGTGTATTTTTTTTCTTAGAGATGTACTTAAAATTATTCTTAGGGGCTCCTCTTTCCCTGTTACCTTACCTCCCCCTTTTCCTTCTTCCTTTCTGCTTGGCTTAGTTCATTAGTTTTGAAGTTTAGTTTTTTGTTGGGTTTTTTTTTTTTCTTTGATACTGGGTATTAAACTCTGAGATACTTTACCACCGAGCTACATCCCCAGCCCTTTTTAATTTTTATTTGTTTATTAATATTATCATTTTATACCAGGGATTGAACCCAGGGGTGCTTACCCACTGAGCCACATCCCCAATCCTTTATAGTTTTTATTTTGAGACAGGCTTTTGCTAAGTTGCTCAGGGCCTCACAAAGTTGCTAAAGTTGGGTTTGAATTTGTGATCCTTCTGCCTCAGCCTCCCAAACTGCTGGGATTGCAGAGTACACCACTGTACCCAGCTCAGTTTTTATTTTGAGACGTCTCACTAAGTTGTTGACGCTAATTTCCAACTTGTGATCCCCCTGTCTTGGCCTCCATATCTTTTTGGTTTTGTTTTAGACCTTAACAATTGTTTTGAGGGACTTAATATGATCTCATTATTTTCCAACCAGGTGTGGTGGCACATGCCTGTAATCCCAGGCAAGAGGACTGCAAATTAGAAGCCACCTTGGGCAACTTAGACCCTGTCTCAAAGTTGAAAAAAAAAATTAAAAAAGGGGCTGGGGATGTGGCTCAGTGATAAAGTGCTTGCTTAGCATGTGTGAGGCCCTGGGTTCCATCCCTGGGACTACCAAAAAAGTTAAAAAATATCATTTTAATCTATTTTAAAGATGATTAGGGTCTGAGAGAGATGAAATCACTCTGATTACATTGAGGCTTTGTAGTAAAAAGACTGAGGAAAAAACAGAATGTTCTGGGTCAGATGGACTTTTTGCATTCTGTGTATATTTCAAACCTATCCATTTGGCACAGATAAGCTTGAGTCCTACAGAACTGGTGATGTTGGGTCAGGATAGTTGTTAATGTTCTTATATTCTGGACAACATTGAGATGTGTATTTTGTGGCTTTTACTTTTAATGGTCTCTCTTCAGGTAGAGGTAGGGAAAAATGTGATTCAGGTAGTATTCACTTTCCACAATTACTTTTAATTGAAAAAGAAGTTAAGACAAGAGATTTAAAAGAAAACACATCATTGATTTTATTCTTTTCTGCATGTCCAAGATAGGAAAACAATATCGTTACATTTTTAATAGCTTTTCTGTAAAGCAGTTGGAACCCTCTCCCCGCTGCCAAGTTATATTACATTTATCACAGTATTCCTTGAACTAGAGAGTCATCTACAAGTTTTCTGTGGGAGAATAGAGGTCCAGAGTTCACACGGCTTTTCAGAATTGGGTGTAAAACCTCTTGACTCCTGTCAAGACCCTTCCCACAGGGCATTTTGCTGCTGTGCAGTATTTAATTCATTTTTGGTGCAATGAGAACCAGTGTCTGTTTGTTGAGGCAAGACCTGGAGGGGTAACAACATTTTGTTTGAAGTTTTCCCAGATGATTGCTTCTGTTTTGCAGCACCTCATTTCCTTTTACTCAGAAATTTTGCTTGTGGAGTGATGACAAGGTTTGTTCTTACCAATTTTTTCAACCACCTTCTGCTTTCTTGCTTATGATTCAGGTCTTAGAATCACCTTGGGCCTCTTTGCCCAAGAGATTTTAGGATCTCTTGGTTTGTCCTTGTGGCAAAGCAGGCCTCTTTTTCTGGTGACCGGAAGGATTATATCCTCTCCATCGGGTTCTTTGGAGTTTGCCTTTGTCCTGATATAGATTGGCACAATGCCTGTGTTGTACCTCTAGCACAGCCAAATCTTTACCTCTGAGTGTGGTCAGAGAGGTTTATGGTTACTTATTTTACATCCTTTTAATTCTTTTTAGTGGAGAATGCAGCAGCATTTTCTTCTTGGGGTTCCAGATCTTTTATCCAGGGAGCTTTGTCTCGTGTGCCCTCATGGAAGCTTGTTGTTGTACCACAAGTGAATGTTTTGTGCCATGAGAAGCTGTCGATACTGTCTGGGCCTGGGATCTCTGTGCTCTGCGAGCCAGATGGGCAGACCCAGTGACAGAACTCTTCTTATGCACATCCATTCTGTCCTCTTTTGTGGTGAGTGACTTAAAATTAAATGATGAGAAAAGATTACATAGCAATGGTTAGTGATTGGTTGGTGAGGTCTTTTTATCTGTGTTCTCTTATTTAAATTTTATTTCTCTTATCAGCATTTGCCCAAACAATATTAAATTTTGCCTATTAGATACTTATAACTAGAATGGTCTCTCTTATTGATGAAAATGTTTGATAATTTTGATTCCTGTGCACTTAGTAACTCTAGTTCTCATTTTTAAAAATTTTATAGCAGCTCTGTTAAGATACCATGTAATTCATCTATTTAGCATGTTAAAATTGTTATTTTTAGGATATCATGGAATTGGATTAAGTTTAGACTATTTTCATCTACCCATTAGCAGTCACTCCCCATTTCTGCACAGTTCCCTAGCCCTAGGCAGTCACTTATCTACTTTGTCTGTCTGAATCTGTCTGTTCTGAACATTTCATATAAATGGAATCATGGAATAAAGTGGTATGACTGGTTTTTTTCACTTGAGATTTATCCATATCTTGCTTTTGGTTTTCTAAACAGTGGGTGGTGCAGAATTCTACTTGTGCCGTGTCTTCTATCTCTGGAAGAAATGAATAGTTTATATATAAATCCTTTGAAGAGCTACAGTAAAAAGTAAAATTGTCATTTGCTTGATGACATTTTGGTCAATGATGAACCACATGTACAAGTGAGAAAACAAGAATGACAGCAAGAAAGAGGGCCAGCAAGTGGAAGATGGTTTGATATCCTAAACACAAATGTGACATCCCACTGCTGGCCATATTCTATTAAAGCAAATCCCTGGATCCACCATGTACTCAAGGAGGGGAGATTACCCCAGGATGTGAATACCTATACTCAGGATTATTTGGAGCCATTTTAGAAGTCTGTCTGTCAGTCTCCTGTCCTGTCCTGAGCATGTGGTAGCGGCTGTGAGAGAAGGGGATTGTTGATTTCCTTGCTTGTAGAGGAATTGTGGAGAAAATGCCCTCTGAAGTGCACTCAGTAATGTGATAGAAATTCCTGAAGTAGGTGTGCTAGTAATTTGTCAGTTACTCCCCACTTTCCCCCCTCAGGATTTAACCTAGGGGATAGGGTCTTGCCAAGTTACTTAGAGCCTTGTTACGTTGCTGAGGCTGGCTTTGAACTTGTGATCTTTCTGCCTCAGCCTCCTGAGCTGCTGGAATTACAGGTGTGTGCCACTGTGTCCGGCTACTTATGAGACTTTAGTACAAAATTGAAAAATCTCCCCTTCTATCCCAACCCCTCCACTCAACAGTGTCTTAGTTTGGGCTGTTATACCACATTATCATAGACTGGGTGGCTTAAATAATAAACTTATTTTTCAGAGCTTTGGATGTTGGAAATCTTTAGATATTTGAGTACCAGCATGGTTGGGGCTTGTTGCGGAGAGAGAGCTCTTCCTGGTTATATCCTCAGTTGGTGGACAGAGAGATTTTGTGTCTCCTCTTTTACAAGGGCATTAGTTCCATCATTGGGCTCTACCCTTATGACCTCACCTCAACTGAATTACTTCCTAAAGGCTCCAGGTAACATCACATTGGTGATTAGGGCTTCAACTTAACAAATTTGGGGGCCATAAACATCCATTCTGTAGCAGATGGTGTGGTGGCATTTTGACAAAGGAATCCCTCCTTTTCTCTTCCACCCCCATCCTTGTCTTTGAATACTTGCTGACAGTTGCTATTCTTTCCTCTCCTTTTGCTCTCTAGTTGTTTTCATAGAATCTGCTATGCCTGTTTAGTTCTTTAGGTCTTATTTTTGAAAACTGTTCTCTTTTGGATTCTTATATCATTATGATTCCTCTAAGTTCCTTGACTTTTTTTCTTTTGTATACTAAAATAATTTGAACTGAACCTGGTGTTCTAGTACAAAGAACAGGGTGATAAGGTGAAATTGTGTCCTTTACTTCCTGTGGGACCTTAAAAATGAAAATGCCTATAACATTTCAAACATTCAGAAAGCACAGAGAATAATAGAACAGAACACTCACGTGCCCACCCCCCAGATTTATCGTGTTGACATTTCATTTTGTTATTTTTACCTCAGATTTTTAAAAAAATTTTTAATTGTAGATGGACACAATATCTTTTATTTATTTTTATGTGGTGCTGAGGATCGAACCCAGTGCCTCATGCATACAAGGCAAGCGTTCTACCACTGAGCCACAACCCCAGCCCCTTACCTCAGATTTTAACAAGTGTACTCATCCACCTAAAAATGTATTTATCCACAATTCATTTACCACTCAAAATGTTCTATTGATGGACATGCTCATTATTTGTATCTTTTTGCTATTATAAACATGGGTAAAATAAGTGTTTCCTTGTATGCATGATATGTAGCCAAAGATACCTTTAAAACAAACTTCTGGGTGATGGATAAGTAAAACAGTAAGTGATGAACACCTCTGTAATATGTTGACAAATAAATCTTACAGCTACTTTTAATAACATACAGGAAAAGCTTTAGTTAAGGAAAAATGCCTTTTTTTTTTTTTTTGTGATGACCATTTAGATGGAGAAATGCTAATTCACCCTACTTTCATTTTTGGTTTAGTAGTAGAATGGGATCAATACAGATACTTGCATGACTATAAGGAAAACTAATGGAATACTGGAACTAGTAGCAAAAATTGCTTTCATGTAATAATTTTAAAACAATCCAGTATAGATGTCCTTTCTTTGGTGATAGTTCTATTTCTGTGCAGGGGTAATCAGCCAAACCAATACTTATTATTCTTTGTACCATACTAAAATTCAAGTAAGAATTTTTTATAGCCTCTTTTTAATGGAAAATTTTAAACATATAAGAATAGAGAACCCTAGCCGGGCACAGTGGCGCAAGCCTGTAATCCCAGCACTTTGGGAGGCTGAGACAGGAGAATCAGGAGTTCAAAGCCAGCCTCAGCAATGGTGAGATGCTAAGCAACTCAGTGAGACCCTGTCTCTACATAAAACACAAAATAGGGCTGGGGATGTGGCTTAGTGGTCGAGTGCCCCTGAGTTCAATCCTTGGTACCAAAAAAAAAGAATAGAGAACCCTGACTCCCTGTATACACCACCTAGCTTTCTTTTGAGCAAGAATTTTTAGTTTATAATTTGAAATGGGTCCAGCCATGATGCCCAGGTGGGCCCTGAAGTACTGGGATCAGGTGATCCTCTTACCTTAGCCTACAGATTGGCTAAGAATAATATAATAGGCATGCATCGCCATATTTGGCTTCTAAGCAAGATTTTGAACAACAATGGTAACATCAGTTTTATATTTAGAAAATATCATATTTGGGGTAACACAAAATATTAATAACACTCATCTGAAGAATTATTTCAGTATTCCTGTGAGTAAGTGGTGGTTATTTAGAGGATTTATTTACACTGGGTGTTTCATGGTTTTTTTCTATTAGTTGTTCAGTACAATCTTCTCTCTGACCAGGAGATTGTCCATATATTTTGGGAAGTGTGATATAAGCCCTTTAAAATGTTTTATTGATTGACTGATTGATTGGTGATACTATGGATTGAACCAAGGGGCTCTTTATAACTGAGCTATATCTCTATCCCTTCTTATTTTTTATTTTGAAACAGGGTCTCGCTAAGTTGCTCAGGTTAGCTTCACCTTCAAAATGTTTTGATTAAAAAGTTTGGATACTATTCTAAACATTGAGAGGATTCAATTCTTCAGACAAAGTTCAGGGATCAGCTAGTAATATCCCCTGGTTTGTGATATTGTAGGTCAAACACCATATAATTCAGTGCTTGAGCTGCATCTCATGATGGTTTTATGCTTTTATTCCAGATAGCAGTGGTCATGGGTTCCTGTACAGCAGGAGGTGCTTATGTGCCTGCAATGGCTGATGAAAACATCATCGTACGCAAGCAGGGTACCATTTTCTTGGCAGGACCTCCTTTGGTAAGAATATAAATTCAACTTAAGTATATATGACATAAAATATACCACTTGAGCTGGGTGCAGTGGCGCACACCTGTAATCCCAGCACTTTGGGAGGCTGAGACAGGAGAATCACAAGTTCAAAGCCAGCCTCAGCAACAGTGAGGCCCTAGCAACTCAGTGAGACCCTGTCTCTACATAAAACACAAAATAGGGCTGGGGATGTGGCTCAGTGGTGGAGTCCCCTGACCCCCTCCCCCAAAATACACATGCACACACACACACACATATACCACTTGACTATGCTTTTTTGTTTGTTTTTTGGTACTGGAAACTGAACCCAAAGATGCTTTATCATTGAGCCACATCCCTGTCCCTTTTTAAAATGTTTAATTATTGAGACAGTGTCTCACTAAGTTACTGCGGCCAACTTTGAACTTAAAATTCTTCTGCCTCAGCCTCCTAAGTTGCTGGGATTGTAGGAATGTGCCACCGTGTCTGACTTAAATATGTTTTGATGGTTTAAAAAATGTTATGGTAATATATATATATCAGAAAATTTATCATTTTAATCATTTTTAAGTGTACAATTCTAAGGCATTAAGTATATTCATGTTATTGTGTAGCCATCACCACTATCCATCTCCAGAACTTTTTCATCTTCCCCACTGAAAGCCATCAGACACTAATTTCCTATTCTTCCCAGCTCTACCGCCTTGGCAGCCACCACTTTCCTATCTGTCTCGGTGGATGTAGCTACTCTAGGTATCTTACATATAAGTAGAATCATACAATATTTGTCCTTTTTTGACTGGTTCACTTTGCATAATATCCTAAAGGCTCCTCTCTGGTGTAGCAAGTGTCAGTATTATATTTCTTTAAAGGCCCAATAACATTTCATTATATGTGTATACCACATTTTGTTTATTCATTCACCTATTTTTTAAAAAATATTTTAAGTTGTTGATTGGTCTTCATTTTATTCATTTATTATTTATATGTGGTGCTGAGGATCGAACCCAGTGCCTCACACATGCTAGGCAACCGCTCCACCACTGAGCCACAATCCTAGCCCCTATTCGTTCACCTATCGACACGAGTTACTTTCGTTTTTGCACTGTTGTGAATAGTACTACTGTGAACATAGAGTACACATTTCTGAGTTCTTGCCTTCACTTCTTTTGGGTATATATAACTGGAAGTGGATTGCTGGGTTATATGGTATTCTATGTTTAATCTTTTTAAGAATCACTTTATTTTTTCCCCCTAACTTTATTTTATTCATTTATTTATTTTTTATGTGGTGCTGAGGATTGAACCTGGTGCCTCACACATGCTAGGCAAGCACTCTACCATTGAGCCCCAGCCCCAGCACCACTTCATTCTTTTTTATGACTGAATGACATTCCATTATACGGACATGCTGCATTTTGTTCATTCATTTATCAGTTGATGGACATTTAGGTTATTTCTTCTTTTTGGACATTATGAATAAGGGTGCTAGGAACATTCATGTACACATTTTTATTGTATATGTTTTCACTTTCTTGGCATATATGTAGCAGAATTGCTTGGTCATTTGATAACCACATTTGACATTTTGAGGAACTGCCATCCTAACCAAAACAGGTTTTACCTTCCCACCAGCAGTGTGTGAGGGTTCTGATTTCTCCATATCCTCACTAACATTTGTATTTGTGTGTTGGTCTGATTGTAGCCATATTGGAGGGAGTAAAGTAGTACCTCATTTTGGTTTTGATTAGCATTTGCCCAATGGCCCATGATGTTGAGCATCTTTTCATCTACTTATTTTCTATTTGTATATATTTGGAGACATGTTTGTTCAGATCCTTTGTTCACTTTATAATTGGGCAATTTGTCTTTTTATTGGGTTGTAAAAATTTCTACATTCTTTTGATACAGTTCTCTTATCAGATATATGATTTACAAATAGTTTTTCTCATTCTGTGGGCTTTTTGCTTTTTTGATGGTATCTTCCTTTGAACTCATTTTGATGAAGTTCAACTTATGATTTTTCCTTTTGTCACTAAACACTTTTGTGTCATATCCAAGAAAGCTTTGCCTAACCCAAAGTCATGAATATTTGCTCTTTTGTTTTCTTTTGAGAGTTTTATGATTTTAGTCCTTGCATTTAAGTCTGTGATCCATTTTGGGATAGTGTGGTTAGGTAAAGCTTAAGGAAGAGGTCCAGCATTGCTTTGTATGTGGACATACAGTTGTCCCAGCATCATTTGTAGATAGGACTGCCCTTTTCTCTGCATCAAATGGTCATGGCAGAAGAAATGAACTGGTTCTTTCTTCTAGCTCATCTTTACTATTTTTTGATTCAATAACAAGTCGAGAATTGTTAAGTTAAAGCAAGGAGCTCACATACAGTATATTAACTTTTGTATAAAATGGGGGAAATATACATTTGTATGCTTATACATGCATTAAAAATTCTGTGAAATATATAATAAATGTAGAGTACAGGAAACAGGATGGGAGAAAGACCTTTGACTTTTGAATTTATGACCTATTAAAAAGGTTTTTCAAAGATAAAAAAATAGGAGCAAGTAAGAAAACCTGTGAGAGGTCTAGATTTCTAATGCTAGCAACCTTTATGAACCATTGGTAGAGCCAGCTATGTAATTTATAGACGCTAGTGCAAAATGAAAAATATGAGACTGTTTGTTCAAAATAGGAAAAAATATCATTAAGGGTACTAAAGCATAAAACATTACCCTTCTGTGGTCCTAAATCATAGTCATTGGTTTTCTTTCAATTTACTTTTTTTTGTTTGTACCAGGGATTGAACCCAGGAGCTGTCAACCACTGGGCCACATCCCCAGCCCTTTTTATTTTTTTTATTTTGAGATAGAGTCTTGCTAAATTGCCCAGGGCCTCTCTAAGTTCCAGAGGCTGGATTTGAACATGTGATCCTCGTGCCTCAGCCTCCTGAGCCACTGGGATTACAGGCATAAGCCACTGTGCCCAGCCTCAATTTACTTTTTAATGTTATGCTCCCTCTGGCATAGGGATTTATCTTTGGTTTTTTTTTTTTTGGGTACTGGAGATTGAACTCAGGGGTATTCGACCACTGAGCCACATCCCCAGCCCTATTTTGTGTTTTATGTAGAGACAGGGTCTCACTGAGTTGCTTAGCACCTCGCCATTGCTGAGGCTGGCTTTGAACTCGCGATTCTCCTGTCTCAGCCTCCCTAAGTGCTGGGATTACAGGCTTGAGCCTCCGCGCCCGGCTCTCCCTCTGGCATAGGATAGTCCTCTTTGCAGACATCTCTGCTTCCAGTGGACTATCCCATCCCACAGAAGACACCTTCTTCTCAATGTGTGCAGTCTCCATGCCCATGATGTGGTGGGTGCCTAGATCAGGAGAGGATAGGAGATTAGGGCCCACCTCCCAACTTGTTCCCTGGTGGAGACCACACCTCCATACTGCATCCCAGGACAGTGACTGTCTTGTGGTGCTTCACCTTGAAACACAGATCCTCTCTGCAACTCTCTGCACCACTTGAGGCACATGCAGCAACAGCTGTTAGGCAGGCATGGGGAAGAGGAGGTAGGCCCAGGCCCAGGTCAGAGGGAAGCACAGAGCTAAACTCATCCCAGGAAGGTGGCAGAGGCAGATCAGGAACGAGCTGATACTCCAAGCCCCAATGCATGTGCCCCATTGGCCCCTCAGACCTCACTTACAAAACACATATTCAAAGATGAAGAATTTCAAAGATGGGTGGGTGGTGGCACATACCTATCATCCCAGCACTTGGGAGGCTGAAGCAGGAGGCTCTTTTGAGCCCACAATTCCAGATCAGCCTGGGCAAGCTAGCAAGATTCTGGTTCAAAACAAATTGGAACAAGAATTTCAAAGATTAAGAACGCAGAGATTAAGAATTTCAAGAGGGTGACCACAGACCACAGGACCCTGCTGAGAATGAAGCCCTGTTCAGCCTCACTGGCCATCCACCCAGGACTGGAATGTGCCTCTGGTGCTTTTCCTCACCTCTGTTTGGGCTGACTGCATACCAGCGACTTGGTGGTGCATTTGTTGCTTTGTCATATTTCAGTCACATAGTGATCCTAGACTTAAATGATTACCTCACCTTACACTGTATAAGAAAGATTCCCACTATTAAATAGGTAAAAAGAAGAAAGTTATAAAACTATATTATAAAACTATCAAGCAAGTTACAAAACTATACTATACAAACAGTGGAATTTTATTCAGGCATACATTAAAAAATGAAGTTTTGACATTTTACAAGATGGATGGTCCTCAAAAACATCATGCCAGACACAAAAGGGCACATATTAGATGATGCCACTTGTGTGAAATATTTAGAAGAGGTAAATTCATAGAGACAGGAGGGATCAAGGTTGCCAGGGACTGGGAGAAGAGTGGGAGGGGGAGAAACTGTTGATGAGGATGGAGTTTCTTCTGGCATTGCTGACATGGTCTGGAACTAGGTAGTGGGGATAGTTGCACAGTCTTGGGAATATGTGTAAAGTCACTGAATTGAATGCTTCCATGCAAAATGCTGAATTTTATGGTATGTGAATTATATTTCAAAAAGTAAGTTTATCACTTCAAAAGTCAAAGAATCATCTTTGGTTTTGGAATACGAATACAAATTTATTAAAAAGAGTATGTTAAAGAGTTAATGCTTTGATGTAAATTAAGTGTCTTTCCCAAGTGATTGTGTTAATATTTGGTAACTCTTATGGAAGATAAGGTAAGCTGAAGGGCTGCCATTTTAAAAGTGATGAAAGTCTCAAGGCTTTATTCAAAATGCTGGCAGTTATTCCTTAACATTCTCATGCTGAGTGTGACAGCTGTCACTGGTTAACATGAGAAGAAAACACAAAGTTTACCTCTGTATAGTTGTTCTGTACCATTTATTTCCTATTAGTAGTTCTTACTTTTCATTAGAAAATGAGTAAAGAAATGACTAGAATTTGAAAGCATTTACTGGGAATGTAGGCAGCATCTTGACACCGGAGTAAAATGTCTGTTCCTTGGACTCAGATTTTTGCGTCAGAAAGAAGCAGCTCATACAGCCAGAGAAGCCTGAAGTCTTCTAAAACTGAACCTCCATTGGTGGTCTGACTACCTTTGGAAGTCCATGGTGGCGGGAGGAAAACAAAAGAAAAGCAGCAGCCCCATCCACTTGAGAGTTCTCAGTTCTGACCCTTGTGGAAGTTTGAGAAAAGGCTCTGCAGGATCACAGTGTGACATTCAGGTGCTGTTACTTTGAGTAGCTGAGAGTGGTTGGAACAAAGGGATAGTAAGAAGCTTTTGAAGGAGCTTTTTGTTCTCCTGTCTTGTTTATCTTCTGAGCTTGTTATTTAGTAGAACAAGCTGTTTTAATTTTCTCCAACTTTTATCATCTTTGCATCCATCACAGTATCAAACATGTTGTGGGTGTTCAGTAAATATTAACTGATGACAAATCCTTATTTTTTCAGTTGATATTAGTCAGATTCCTGAAAATAAATATAGTATATCTGTTGTTCATTCGTTTTTACAACTTTAAATATCCAGACACCTCTTATAATTAGTTATTGTCTGGACTGAATGCTATTGTACACTGAACTTTTTGAAGAGAACCAGTAATTGATTCCTGGGGGCGGAATAATTGGAGGTGGAAATTTTAATTACCTCTCCCTGTGGAAAGATACTTTATTTAAGACAGAACTTTTGCTGTAGTGAATAATAAGTCATTTCTATGCTGTATTTTAGATTAATGTTCATTATTCTAATAAAAACCTTTCCTATGTGAAAAAAGAAGAAACAAATTAATCAGTCCAAAGAAGTAGGAATCAATAAATAATTCCTGAGGGATCAGGTTGGCATTTAGCATTAAATGGTTTCTTTCTCTTTTTCCTGCTGCAATTTTTCAGGCTTAATTGAGTCGTTCTTGATTTATTACTTGAGGTTTCTTTCTTTTTGGTCACATCTGCTAGAGTTTAGATTTAGGTACTCTTGGAGAATATTTCCCCCCACCTTAAATGTATAATACAGAATTGGTGATAATAACTGGAATTTTACAGCCTAGTTATTGAGTATTTGAAGACAAAAAATTCATGGTTCCTGTCCCCAGAGAACCCTCAATGTAGAGTTGATGACAGAGATTTGTGCAAATTTCTTGAAACACAATCTGGCAAATGTCAGAAGTGTAATACTGTGGACCACGGAGAGGCAAGCATTACTCTGTTAATACCACGGGTGTCATTTACCTTGAGGAGGCCTGCGTGGGTCAGGAGAGAGGCATGGAGCAAGCAACCGGGGATGGGTCTTACAGGCTAAGGGAATTAACCAGGTAGGTGAGAAGAGAAGGGATCCCAGGCAGTGGGAGGAGCGTGCAGACTCATGGAGGGGAAGGTGTGAGCCTTCAGTCAGAATTCCCTGGGCCCAAGTCAGGCTTCACTGCTTTCTTGCACAGGGGCTCTGGGAATGTTTTTGGTGAGGTTGGCTTCAGAGTTTTCATCTGAAAATTAGAGATAACCTCTTGGTTTGCTAGTGAATGAAATGAGTTCTTCAGCTCTGTGGAATAGTGTACACGTGGTCAGGTTAGAAGATGAACTCATTAGAAAACATTTTGTATCTCTAATGGACCAGTCACTGTTGGTTTTTATCCTTGTAGGTTAAAGCGGCCACTGGTGAAGAGGTGTCTGCTGAGGATCTTGGAGGTGCTGATCTTCATTGCAGGTGAAACAGGAATGGTTATTACTTTTTAGGATGAATTGTCATTTTGTTTATTTAACAGAGATGTTACATTATTATCATCATCATCATCATCATTATTATTTTTTACCAGTACTAAGCTTACCAGACCAAACCAGTTTAATTGTTCCCAGTCAACTGTTCTGGGATCAATTCTTTGGATTACAGTTGCATAATGGAATGTAATTCTATATGCATTGCATTGGATGCAAGCTAGAGCATCAGCTTTTTCATTATAGTTAAGAAGGGTTATAGAGACAGGTTTCTAGTGTTTTTAACAAAGACCCTTGGAGTGCCCTATTTTACAGGCGAGATTGAGGGATTTTGTGATACAGGGCAGGAAAGTGAGGTGATAAAAATAAGTGGAGGAGGACCATATCAGGGGCTAGGACAGGAGGATCTGAGAAGTTAGAGAGGCTTGTGAGACATCCAAGTAGAGATTGCTGGGCAGGCAGTTGGCTGTGAGAGTCTGGAGTCCAGATCAGGACTGGAGATTTTTATTTGGGAAATTGTCTGCACAGAGGTGGAATTTAAAACCTTGGGACTAGGTTAGCTCACCTCATAATGAATGCAAACAGAGAAGAAGGTCCAACAGCATGTCCTCAATGGCAAGCAGATCTGATCACTAAGTTGACTGGCCTGGCAGGTGCAGCAAACCTCCCTTTGCTCTATGGTATCACAAACCCAGGAGGCTGAGGGAGGAGACCAGGTGAGAAGAGGACGATGGGTGGTTAGATTCCTTCTTCCCTTTTAGAAACTTGCTATGCCTTTTGAATAGTTGGTTAAGGGATCTTTGTCTTAGTTTTTTATTCATTCCTTTTACATCAAGCATTTATTGTGGATAGATTGATTGTATTGTTATGAGTAATAAAAAAAATTCAGACCTATTCCCTACCCTTCATGATTTATAATTTAATTAGGTAGGTAAGAGGAATGAATGAACTAAAAATATGACAAAATAAATATACTAACATGCTTCCAGTTTTACAACTAAAGGCTAAAGGAAGAATGATTAAAGGAATGTTTAGGGTGGAGTTGACAGTCTTGAGAAAAGCTTAGGAGGTGAAGTGAGTGCTGTCAAATGGGAGCAGAACCTTTGTTTATTAGGTGAGCAGCTCTGTGAACATAGGTGTGGTGTTACTGTGCCTCTGGCCAGTTACCTACCCTCACAAGGAGATCAGCATGTGGTTTGCCTCACTGTGGTGCCTGTGCCAATCCGGAGAGACTGGGATGCAGGTAGAAAAGGGTGGGTTAGAAGGAAAGGACAGAGTGAACTAATGTTTGTAGGTACTTAATCAGGGGAAGGAGAGGGAAATGGTATTTGAGGAACATTCATTTTTACAAAATTTTTAAGAAATAAAGCTCTCAGCGGTATATCAAGTTAGGGCTATCGATTCTGCCTTTGTATTTTATTTACCTATTACCCTTGTGACTGAGATAAACTACCCAGCCTCCTTGAGCCTCATTTACTTGTATGTAAGAAGAGGATTTGAACAGTACCTACCTTATAGCAGTTTCTAGTGCACACTAAGCACTCTATTACTATATTTACTGTTGTTCATAGGAAATGATTAGGTGCTGATCACATTTTTAAAAAACACTTATAAAATTTACTATCCACAGATTGCTCTGGGTTCTCTTTATCATTGTAAATACATATTTATGCCATTCTGATTATTTATATATAAGGGCTAATTTGATAAAAAAAAAAAAAGGACTTATATAAGTGATTCATCAAAGAATTCCTTTTCCTGCTGTTTTGGGAAATATTTGGCAGTTTTTATTAGAAACCATTGTATTTTTGAGTATTTACCAATTTAGAAGCAGTTCCTTCTGCTTCTGTTTCTTACTGAATTACAGTGTAGTTAGAAATCAGCTGTTATAGCTGGCCTTATGTGTGAAGCATTTTAAAAGATAGGGTCGAGGGCCTGGGGGTGTAGCTCATCAGTAGAGCATTTGCCTAGTACACATGAGGTCCTGGGATTGATCCTTAGCATCACCAAAAAGAAAAAAGAAAAGACAAAAAACAGTCTGCTGTGAACTGTACTAAATTAAAGAAACTAAAGGATCTGCCACTTGAAGAGCATCCTTGGAGGGCTATAAAGAAGAGTAAACTTCGTCTCTACTCTTGTTCAGGAGCATCCATTCCAGGGGTAGAGTAACATAACCCACCTTGAGATCCCAGCTCTGAGAATGTCTCCTGAAGGATGGTGGTGTCTTTAGACAAGACTTTAAAACAGGTGCAGCAGCTTAGTCCTTACTCAGAAAGGACCAAAATTCTATTCTCAGGTATATATTTTTTGTCTGACTTTACAGAATTAAAAAAAAAATACTTTATTAGAAAGTCTTTGTACATCTGCATCTGAAAAAGCAAGGCATCTGGTTGGGATAGGACTAATCAGCAGAGCAAGTCCAGGCTTTATTCACTGTGCTTGAAATTGAGCAGAAACTTCCATGGCTCTTAGCACAGAGCCATTCCATCAATTTCTCTTTTATCTATCTTCTGAGGGATGGTGTATTCAAACCTTTTTGTTTGTTACCTGTGACAGCTTACACAGGAATGTGGAGTTCCATAGTATAGCTTGGTAAGAAGGGGGCTCAATAGTCCTCCAGAAATTAAAGACAATAGTTGGTGTCCTCATTAGAAGCTGAATTAGTTACAAATACTTGATGCTGTCACCACCTCCATTGTGAAAGTGTGTTTGTCATATATAGTTGGTTCGAGGTAAATGGGATGAATGCTTAACAGAGGCCCTAGTCAGCAAGGCCCTGTGGTCTTGCAGAAAGTCAGGGTTGGGAAATGGGAGGCCTGAGTTCTGACACATCTTCCTCTGTCCTCAGGTAAGGTATACCTCAGAGTTTTTCTCTTTGTAAAATAAGATAATGCTCCTTTGTCAGGTATAAGTCCTTTGTCAGGCTAGGGTTGTGGCTCGGTGGTAGAGCACTTGCCTACAATGTGTGAGGCACTGGGTTCAAGTCTCAGCACTGTATGTAAATAAATGAATAAAATAAAGGCCCATCAACAACTGAAAATAATTTTTTAAAAAAGTGCTATCATCCTTTGATAAGAGAAGGAATTTGGGGTGGAAAATATTTAACTCTGTTCCTTTGCATTCTGGTTATTTTAGTGTGCTTTTCTCCATAGAAAATCTGGAGTCACTGACCACTATGCTTTGGATGATTATCATGCCCTTCACTTGGCTAGGAAGGTTGTGAGGAGTCTGAATTATCAGAAAAAATTAGATGTGAGTAGGATGGGTTTTTCTTTCATTTTCCTGAAAAAAATTTTGACTTCTGCCACCTGAATTACATTATCACAATTTTTCTCAATTTCTGTAGGTTACCATTGAACCTTCTGAAGACCCTTTATTTCCTGCTGATGAGATATATGGAATAGTTGGTGCTAACCTTAAGCGGAATTTTGATGTCCGAGAGGTATGAGTGAGCTGTAAGCCATGCTGGCAGTCTCTGTGCATGTGATCGGTCTTCAAAGCTGAAGTATTGTTATGATGTGTTCATGTATGGGGACTGATATGGCTCTCAATGAGCAGTAGTACACAGGAAAGCTGTCTTTCCATATGGTAGGTTTCACTGTTGCATACTGAAAGAAGGGGAAATCTCTTAAGGATTGGGGAGTTTTCTTTTTTTTTTTTTACTTTTTCAAGAAGTTTTTAATAAGCTATTGTTTTCTTACATGTATACTAGTAATTATAAAAAGGCAAATGTTCTTGGTTTGTTCACGGAACTCCATGTTTCTGTGGACATTGGGAACTAGGTGGGACAGTGTCACAATTTCCAACTATTTCTTTTCAGTGTTCTTATTTTAGGAAATGGACAAAATGTCAGTAAGTTGTTGGAAGGAAAACATACCCTTTTAGATCAATATGACATTAGTGAGGAGTAGACTTGATTACAGTGGAAGACGTTGCTATGGTTGCAGAGTGCCATCATAGTGTTATATAATCTAGATTGACAATTTTAGTGTTTGCATGAAGCATGTAAGCTTTTATCTTGTTCAGTATCCATAGCTAGCAGAATAATATTTTAAATTAGGAAATTATCGTAATATCAGATTTTATACTAGAAGTTTTAGTATTTTAAGTCTTTTTTCCCTTGACTATA
The DNA here is from genome assembly GCA_004024805.1 of Geosciurus inauris. Classification (NCBI taxonomy): domain Eukaryota; kingdom Metazoa; phylum Chordata; class Mammalia; order Rodentia; family Sciuridae; genus Geosciurus; species Geosciurus inauris. Next base: position 12,891 of record PVHX01004878.1, on the reverse strand, counting down.
AAACAACTGTCATGTACTAGGTGTGAAAAATGTAGAAAATACAAAAAAGAAGAAAATAAATTTGCATGTGATTCTACCATCCAGAGAAAATAGCCAATATTTTCATATTTTGACTTCATGTGTGTATGCAGTTGGCTCCCTGTATCCGTGGGTTCTGTATCCTTGGATTCAACCAACTTCAGATGGAAAATATTTTTAAAAATTACATCTATATTGTACACGTACATATTTCTTAGTATAACAACTATTTACATAGCATTTATGTTGTATTAGATATTATAAGTAATATAGAAATGATTTAAAATATATGTGAGGGTGTGTGTAGGTTATATGTAAATACTGTACCATTTTACATAGGGACTTGAGCATCCACGAATTTTGGTAAGGGGGCCTAGAACCAATCCCCCCATGGATAATGAGGGATGGCTGAATACATTTTTATATGGTTGAAATATATTTCTGTGTGTGTGTGTGATTTTTAAAATTCTGCTTTTTCCAGTTTAGATTGTAAACATTTCCTCTTGACCTTAAAAGTTCTTCATCAGGCATTTTCTGTAGCTAGGTCCTGATCCCTATAATAGTACCTGGCAACATGGTAGGCACTCAGCCAATGTTGTTTGAATGAATTGATGAGTGTAATATTCCATTGTATAGATGTGTGCAACTATTTTGTTTGAGCAATGCCTTATTATTAGTAAAGGGCCTTGAATCTTGGAATTTTATGGAGCTGCAACTGGCACTTCTCTTTAGCAAGGTAACTTAGTTAACTGAAAATTTTAGAATTCGGTTTTTAGTTTGACTTTTAATTAAGCATAGGCACAGAAAACATAGTACTTAGAATCTGGTATGATTGAGAACCCAGTTGTTCCAGACAGCCAAGTTTCTAGATGACTGAGAAGTTATCCTTTTTTAGCATAACCTCCTCTTCCTTTATTCAGTATGTGTTCTGTGCCCATGTTGTTTCAGGCACCAGGATTCAGAAGTGAACAAAAGAAGATTCATGCCTTTGTGAGGCTTCCATTTCATTTTAGTGGAAATCTTATAAAAAAGATAGACCCTTGCCTTCTTAAATAACCTAGGCTTCTACATTTTGCTACTACATGCTCATAATTTATCATATTTTTCTATACTAACAAGCCTTGTTCAGAGGTTTTGACAGTGTATGGAGCCGTGTGATGGCACTGGAATCTGAGTCCAAAGACCTGACTTTTAGCCCATGTTCCCCTTGTTAGATGTAGTGGGATTTAACCTGAGTATCAGTTTCTGCTTCTAGAAATGGTAACAGTACCACATTTATCTGTTCCTAAAATTTGGATTCTTATGAAGATAAGTTAATATATTTTATATGAGAGAGTAGTGTTAATTGTAAAGCAAATATGAGGTAAGTTTATACTAAATGCCCCAAATTTCTGTTCCCTTTGAGCATTTGTAAAGCATATATGAGGTAAGTTTATACTAAATGCACCAAATTTCTGTTCCCTTTGAGCAGCTTTGTCTTCATGTGGGCAGTTGTTATGTGTTGATTGCTTGTTAAGGGGTTCAGTTTTGGAGATCATAGCACCTAATACAGGTAACTTATATTCACAGAACTAAAAAACAATTCAAAGTAAACTCTTACCTTATGCAGAAAAAGATGTTAGGAAGCATTGAATCATTTTTCAACCTTTGCACTTTATAAAAGGAAGCTTTGATTGATGTGGTAAACCTAAAAAGGGAAGTATGAACTATATAAAAAATAATACATATCATCTAGAACAGTTTCTGAAGAAGTTTGGGTATGCTTCATGTTTAGGACTCTTCACTTGGTGTGTGTGTGTGTGTGTGTGTGTGTGTGTGTGTGTGTGTGTGTGTGTTTGCTGCTGGGGATTGAACCCAGAGCCTCATGTACTCAGCACGAAATAGCCCTGGTGTTTAATGGTGAGCTTCAAGGATAAACTCCTCAGTAATTTCTTTCTTTCTTTTCTTTTTTTTTTTGGTACTGGGGATTGAACTCAGGGGCACTGGACCACTAAACCACATCCCCAGCCCTATTTTGTGTTTTATGTAGAGACAGAATCTCACTGAGTTGCTTAGCGCCTCAGTAATTTCTACTCCCTTTATATTAACAATATATGTGAATCTCCTTCAAGTGTGTCAGAATCAATGAGCAATTATTGAGAGAATACTAATAATAATTAATAATAGCTTTTTTTTGGGTCACTAAGGATTGAACCCAGGAGCATTTTACCACTGAGCTACATCCCCAACTCTCTGCCCACCTGTTTTTCTTTTTTCTTTTGAGACAGGGTCTCATTAGATTTCTGAGAATGGCCTTGAACTTGCAATCCTCCTGCCTCAGCGTCCTGAGTTGCTGGAATTACAGGTGTGCACCACTGTGCCTGGCTAATAGCTACCTTTTAAAAAAAATTTTTATTCTTTTTAGGTATACATGACAGTAGAGGGTATTTTTTAAAATATTTTTTAGTTGTAGATGGACATAATACCTTTATTTATTCTTAGTTGTTGATGGATCTTTATGTTATTCATTTATTATTTATATGTGGTGCTGAGGATAGAACCCAGTGCCTCACACATGCTACGCAAGCACTCTACCACTGAGCTACAGCCTCAGCCCCTCATACCTTTATTTTATTTATTTATTTTTTATGTGGTGCTGAGGATTGAACCTAGTGTATCACATGTGCTAGGCAAGCGCTTTACCACTGATCCACAACCCCAGCCCAAGTGTATTTTGACATATTATGCATACATGGAGTATAACTTATTCTAATTAGGATCCCATTCTTGCAGTTGTACGTGATGTGGAGTTTCACTGAACATAGGAACATATGAAATATATGAATGTAGGAAAGTTATGTCCAGTTCTTTCTACTGTCTTTCCTATTCCCATCCCACCTCCCTTCCTTTCATTTCTAATACCTACCTTTTTTTTTTTTTAAATATTTTTTAGTTGTACATGGACACAATGTCTTTATTTTATTGCTTTGTATGTGGTGCTGAGGATCGAACCCAGGGCCTCACGCATGCGAGGCAAGCGCTCTACCGCTGAGCTACAATCCCAGCCCCTAATACCTACCTTTTAATGAAAGCCAGTCAGCATGCTTTAGTTAGCACTTTTTAAGTGTTGTTATGATTTTTTTTTAACCAATGAGGAACTAGATTTAGAGTATTTTAAGTTGCCCAATGGTAGAGCTGGAACTCAGACTGGCTCTTCATGTTAATGTTATTTTCTTAGGTTCCTTTACTACTAGTTCATTCTGGCTTTGTTCCATCTTCCCAGAAGTGAAAACTGAGGCTCTGATGAGTTAAATGGTTCACTGTGGAACATCTAAGTCATGTGATGCCCATCTGAGCCAACATCTTCTGACAGCAAGCTCTGTCCATGCCTTGTTCTTTGATCAATTCCCAGAACCCTTGAGGAGGCATTTGTCAGCCCTTTAAGCCCAGCCCCCAACCCAGTTTCCAGAATCTTTGCTGCTTTCCTTGTGTACAACATGGTGCCTTTTTATAGTGGAGTGTAAAATTAGAGCCCAGAGTGATTTCAGGGCATTCACCGTACACATTAAGTGAAATTCTAGTGAAATTTTGTGAAAGTGGTGATGTCACTGAATTGTTTTCCTTATAAATAACTTTAAGGCAAAAATTATTTTGTGTTATAATTTCTCAGGAACACTGTTATTTTTCTGTTTAGGTCATTGCTAGGATCGTGGATGGAAGCAGATTCAATGAGTTCAAAGCCTTATATGGAGACACATTAGTTACAGGTATGCAAGTGAAGGAATGAAAATATGAACATTTTCTACTGGTTTGAAAATAAGTGATTTCTTGTCTCAAGGCTTTGATTCACTTGGCAAAAACTTTGTTTTTTGGAGCATTACAAATATATGAGTCAGTTTTCAAAAGGAGCTATTTTATAAAGGTGATTCGTAGCTAAATGGTTTCATGAATCCTGAGAGTTTAAAATGATGGCTAGATGCCATGGTATGAGCCCTTATTTGTGATTCTGTGGCATTATATAACAAAGTTCTTACAGTAAAATCAGCAGAAAATATTTGTAGTTCTTTTTGTTTCTCTGGGTAACTAATTATTTTGAAAATTGCAGCATTGTCTCTTTTGTTCTTTAGTCTTCAATTCAACTGGGAAGTTTTCTGTGATGTTTTAGCTTTCCAGAAGAATGTAGAGTGAGTCAACTCTTTTCACAGCCTCTGTGTGGGTCTTAAGCTGGTGCGTGCAGGGCAGTATGCCATACCTGGAAACACAAATAAGACTCTTACACATGTTAATTCTTTTGTCTAAGGTGTTAAGTTCATAGGCATTTGAAGAAAAATATTTCAAACAGCTGCTAGACTTGTAATATATCATGGCCAAATGGCAGAACACATTTTGTGAATTTTACTTGGTGGTAACAAGCTTGAAAATAAAGTAGCTATCTGGACAATAACATGTTAGAGCAGGGGAACAAAAAAACTAGCTGCAAAATTCCAAATTGCAGATATACGTCGAGGCTTAAGGATAAATCTCAGCACTTTCTCCTGGCTTGATTTGTGAGCAGAGGGAGGATTCACGCAGGGAGTAGAATTGATGTTTTTGTATTTAGGTGTTTAAGTGATTAAGAGCTTTTTGTTTGATATACAGGCAGGATTTGTCACCAAATAGTGCAGGATGTAACCCTCATTGTGTTGTGGTTTCAAACAAGTCAAAGCTTATCTGCTTTCTCTAAAGATGGATGGGCTGTCCCTGTCATCTGCGTTTGTGTATTTGCCCAGTACTTGCTAGAAGACTTGTGGTGCCCTTGTCCCCTAGAAAATGGGGACACATCCAGTTTTCTCCATCTTTTCTTGACTGTACTGGGCTTTAAGTAAGGTTGGGGGTAGGGAAGGGGAGAAAGAAGACTAGAGGAAGAGTGTGGGAGGCATAAAGGGTGAGAGGGGAGACCAGACTTCTGCAGAGGCCCAAGTGTGTCTGTAAATTCTTCAGGGTTTCCTCCAGCCTCAGCACTCACCCTGTGTAGGCCCCAGGAGTTTCTGGGACATCTTGCTTTTCTCTTCAGAATTCCATTTTGGATCAGGCAGTCAGTATAGACCCTCTTTCCATGATGTACCTAGTATAGTGGGCCATGTGCCCCATCTCTGTCTGTGTCTGGAGATCCCTAGGCAGGACCAAGGTGGATTGAATGCCTATATAGTCAACAGGGCAGTACATGTGCAGGGTGGCATCTTCCAAGCGAATCATGCTAGAGTCCCATCTCTTTGTGAGTGGGGCAGGTCTAAGAGTGGCTAGCTTACCCCTCCCTGATTAGCTTCTGTAAGTGGCAGTGCTATTTAGGATATGCAGCTTAGGCTTTTGGCTGGGATTTTAGAGCTGTAAGACAAAGAGAAATCAATGGCCATCAAATCAGTGTTCCACTTTATCACATTAAATAAACATAATCATTTAAAAAGGTAATAAATCAATGTCAGGAAGAGTAAAGAACAAAAATCTATCTCAAAGTTTAGCATTTTGGCTTATTAATATGTCAACGTGCTCTTATCCATTAATTTTTCTTCTTTGATGTTTTGAGCACCTGCTTTGTGTCAGGCTCCACAGCCTGTGCAATTAGAGGTTGAAGAGGTAGAGTCCAGATGCGTGGGCTTTTATAGTAAGCTGTCTTTGACCCACTTTGGTCCACAGAGCGTGGCTTCTTGGGTTCCAAGTATTTGGCACCTATTTACATAGGTGGATACACCTAGTGGGAATATAGCACATGACTCACTTATAAGATGCTCTACCTACAGATGTTCTACCCTGTCAAATACTTAACAGTTTAACTCATCCTTGTTGAAAATCTCCCTGGAGAAGGTCTCTCTAGTCAAGTTCTTCTGGTGTGCAAGATAATTAGGCTCCTTTGAAATAACCTTAACCATTTGCCTAACAAGATAGCAATTGCTCTCTCTCTCTCTTTCCTTCCTTCTCTCTCCTTCCCTCTCCCTGCCCGCTTCCCTTATTTCTTGTGTGTGCATTTGTGTAGGTGGGTATTTGAAGTGGTAGTGGAAGTGGTGATAGATAAATGGCACTTATGAAAGGAGAAGAAAGATGCAAGCTGAAAATGAAAGTGAAGTGATTCATTCTTTGAAGCTTAACTGACTTTCTTGCCTTATCCTTGGTCACCTCCAGGCTCGACTGTTATTGTTTTATTTATTTATTTCTAAATTGTTTCCCTGAGTTTATCCTTTTTATTTTAAGGGTTTGTTGTTTCGTCAAGCTGGGCAATAGCTCTGAACGTCGACCTTTAAATGGCTCGACGGATATCACTACTGTCTGGTGCACACCAGGCACTTGGGTATATGTTGAATGAGTGGATGGCACACTGAATAAATTCATTTAATCCAAGCAGCCCAGGACAAACATACAACTTTACATGTAACATGATCCTTTTCAGAAGCAAAGAACAAAACAAAACAAAACCAGACTCTGGTACCATAGGAATAAAATATTGTGACATGAGCTGTTTTATACCATAGATAAAATCTCTTGACATTTTAAACTTTGATCTGAAATTAAAGAAGGTGTAAATATGCTTCTGGTATGAATTAAAAACCCTCTGAAAAATGTTAATCCTTACTGAATTTTCTTTTGAGGATTTGCTCGAATATTTGGATACCCTGTAGGTATCATTGGAAACAATGGAGTTCTGTTTTCTGAATCTGCAAAAAAGGCAAGTACTGCTAAAAGACTTTAAGAGTTTCTGTTTTAATTTAACATGATTACTTTTGAAGGTCGAGTAATGAATTAAAATTTAGTGCATAAGAGCTTTATAATGTTTAGCCAGACATTTTAGCAGACAAGATGCTGTGTATAGTGGGCTGGGATTGTGGCTCAGTGGTAGAGTGCTTGCCTCACATGTGGGAGGCACTGGATTAGATCCTCAGCACCTCAGCACAGCATATAAATAAATGAATAAATAAAGGTCAATCACAACTAAAAAAATTTTCAAAAAATGCTGCATACATGTTTATGTCTGTGCACGTGGGTTTGTGTTTGGAAGTTATATTGGTAACTAACTAAAGTTATATTGGTAACTAATTAACATGATGTGATAAAAAAGCTGCAGCACTATCAAAATGTCAAATATGCTGTTTTAGGAAAATTCTTAAGAGATACTTCAGTTGTAATTGCTATCAAGCCCAGGTATGTGTTCAGAGAAGGTTGGGGAGACTTGTCCTGAAAAGGGTTCCTCCTCTAGGGCTGATGTGTGGGAGGGATTCAGCTATCCTGTGCAGGTGCTTCTGAGACATGAGCCATTTATTCCTTTCTATTCTGTCATCTACTTTAACTTGTGGAAATGGGAAATAGTAGGTTTTTGTTACTGGTGTTCTGGCTTTAAAAGAGAGAGCTGTTGAATATCTTTTGGTATTAGCATTTGATTCCATGCATCTTTGTTTCAGATTACCTCACTTAGGTAAATGTACTTCGTGTACTACTTTGATAAAGTGTTGTCTTAAAGAAAAAAGTTTAGTTTTATCTTTCCTTTTCAGTGAACAAGGTAAAACATCCTTTATTCCTTTATTATTATAGGAAATAGGCAGTTAAACTCTTTTATACCCTAAATGAGGAAGAGTGTGTCTTTGGTGAAATATTTTATCAATAAAACCAGTTTCTATATTCTGCTATCCATTGTTATTCCCTCAGCTCAATTGTAAAACAAAAAGTAAAAATAAATAAAATCACCCATAATCACATTATAAAGAACCTTTAATAAAATTTATTATAATTCTATAGTTTTTTCTTTAAAAAAAAATGGCTGGGGTTGTGGCTCAGTGGTAGAGCGCTTGCCTTGCATGTGTGAGGCACTGGGTTTGTTCCTCAGCACCACATAAAATAAATAAAGGTATTGTGTTCATCTATAACTAACAAAATTTTTTTTTAAAAATTCAAAATTGATAGTCCCATATATATGGAAGAATTGCTTGTTTTCATTAAATGGTATAGATGTTTCCAAAAATATTAAATACTCCTGAAATAATGACTTATAATAAATATATAACAAACTTATTTCAGCAGAGGAAATATCAGACCGATGCCAGATGAACCCCTTGGTTTATCTGTCAACTTGGCACAGACAAACCCAGGAGGAGTTATGTGTGGCCTTAGTCTGACATTTCATTTGTTGAAATAAGCCCCAAAGGTCTATGTGATTTCCTCATTCTTGTAAACATAGTCATATTGAAGTTGAGCAATTACTTTGCAATTTTGTACCAGCCAAGGCATTTCCCACAGAGAAAAAAGATGTGCAAACAGTAAAACATAAAGGAAATGGTTCATATAAGTTTCTTGCTCACATAATCTTTCAAAGATAGGGAAAGAATAGTCACATTTTCAGATCAGTAAATAATTTCCTAAACTGAAGGCTAGAAGATCTCTAGCCTTCAGCCTAATCTAAAATCCCATTTATTTGTTGAGGTATGTGGGTAAGAAAGATACATTTTATAATCTTGATGCACAAAGGAATTTCAAATGGTCACCAAGATGTCAGTGGCATCCTGGATATCCCCAAAAGTGGAGAACTAGAGAATTATTTCATAGCAAAGTTCAGCCATTCTCATTGATAGTAGTTCTTCTGTTTCTGTTACTGAAGTGTTACTTGCTGCTTGGAATGTTAGTGATTAACTTCATCCATGACACAGCAGTTGCCTGATAGCTACGTGCCAGGGGTGACACAGGCAAGCATGCAGAGTCAGCATGGTACAAACTCACAATCGTGTGTGTCCCCATAATGAGGCAGCACTGTTCCTTCACTGTCATGGTTAATAGAAGGTCGGACTAGCCCAACAAAGGGTACTCTTTCTTGTCTTTGACCCAAATTGTGATTTTTTTGTGGGATACATGATTGATTATGGAGTTAATTCCATTTTTTTAAAAAAAGAATTTTTATGTTATTTGCTTGTAGGGTGCACACTTCGTTCAGTTATGCTGCCAAAGAAATACTCCTCTGCTGTTCCTCCAAAACATCACTGGTGAGAAAATAGCTCAATCTATTTGGTTACATTTATTCTAGAGCTGCATCATCTATTGTGGCTCAGTGCAGAAAGTCCTGTTGGACATGCTTTTCCTGGAGTTTCTTTAAGGATTAACATTTTCCTTTATGAATGTTAAATACTTTGAGGAGATTACCCATATTTTCTAAGTGAAGCCCTTTCTGAGTTTGGTGCATCACAAATGTTCAGTCACCTCTCTTTACTCCTACACATGCGCACCACTTACCTGCCTGGAGTCAGAGAGGGTTTCTGGCCCACCGTCTCCTTCCTAGTACCTTGTTTCCTCTAAAGGATTTTAGGCACATGTTGTGGTTGTCCCTTTAACTTTTATTGAACAATTGATTCTATCTGAAACAATATCTTCTTAAAATGTACTTGCACATCCTGAGCCAAAGTCTGAGGATTTGTGTTTTCACCCCAAAGGGTGGCATGTCTAAAGTGAGTTCTGTCACTTCTCCCTGGACTTCATGCTTCATAAATGATCTTCACATGGTGGGTAGAATGATTTTTAACAGCTTCAGAGTTCTCTCATGTAGAATTCTGTGATTTTCTGCTCTTGTGTGCTGCACAGTGTCTAACATAGAGGTGGCACTCAGATGTATTGACTAGCAGAAAATTTTCTCCCCTCAATCTTCTAAGTCATATATGGTCACCTCAAGGCTCACTGGAGGTAGATGCTCTTTTTTAGTTGTTGGATCAGGCAGGCCTTCCTAAGAAGGAGGAATTGGGCCCTTGACAGTGAGCAGGGCTTTAAATAGTACGAGGGTGCAGGCTAAAGGAGTTGGAGTTCCTCTGGCTGAGAAGGGTAGCTGGAGGAAGAGAGAGCACCCGGTAAAGGCAAGGACTATGCTGTCATACCTATGGTAGCCACATCAAGCATAGGTGCTCTATCAGAATTTTTTGATATGAATTGGATGACCTGATTCTGGAGATGTGCACATCAAGAATAGTGCTAGTTAGGCAATCAGGCCAGTGAGTCTACTTTCATGGATGAAAGAAATGTCTTCACTGGAGACTGGGTTGGGAAAGGGGACAAGTGAACCTGACTTAGTGTTCCTAAGGTGGAGAGGGAAGAGCCAAAGTCCCAGGAGACCCAATGAAACTGCAAAGCTGTTTCAGCAGAGTTGGGGGCTTGAAGTAGAAGGATTTTGTAATTTCCATGAAAAAGAAATTAACCTTGCTATTGAGTCACTGGTAGGGATTCAGCATCTCCATGAAACATTCATCTTTATTTCATCAAAGTTTTAAAGCCATGCTGCAAAAGGAAGTCTTTATTTTAAACCGGGTCAGTGGATACGGAAGCCCTCACAGTGTGGCTTGCCACAGTGCTTTTTCTTTAGGTGGCTTTGTCACAAGGTCTCATCATCAAGCCTCTGCTCGGAGGTAATTTCTGGAAGGTGGATTGCTTCCTTTTGTTGTTTGAAGATCTGTCTGTGCATCCAAATGAATTGTTCTAGGAAAATTTAAAAAGTGATGAAAAAATTGATTTTACCTTTTAAAGCACACTTTTTGGGAACAAATTTCACATATAAATATTTTGTTCGAGTGAGACTTGTAGGAAAATTAGTCTAAAACAAGATGCCCTTCCAAAACCTTGGTGGAATTGACATTGCAAATCAGGCCCATCACCCTGAGGCTGTGCTGTTTTCTCTCCTAGGATTCATGGTTGGTAGAGAGTATGAAGCTGAAGGAATTGCCAAGGATGGTGCCAAGATGGTGGCTGCCGTAGCCTGTGCCAACGTACCTAAGATAACCATCATCATTGGGGGATCATATGGGGCTGGAAACTATGGGATGTGTGGCAGAGCATATAGGTGGGTGGTTGTAATGATTTTTTCTGAAAGATAGAAGCATGCTTGAGGTACTATCATAAGTGGTCATTTCAGGTTTGAGATAATGGCATTCACAAGTATTTTTTTTTTTTAATATTTTTTTAGATGTAGATGGACACAATGTCTTTATTTTATTGCTTTGTATGTGGTGCTGAGGATCGAACCCAGGGCCTCACGCATGCGAGGCAAGTGCTCTACCACCAAGCTACAACCCCAGCCCCATTCACAAGTCCTGATCAGTTATATACTAATTGGTATCATCTGGAGGAATGAAATTACATTTAATGCTAAAGGTTCTATTTGGAAAAAATTTACAGTGGCAATCAGGAAATATTTGAAAAGGCTGAAAATGAAAAGTCTATGCATTAAACCTTGTGTGATGTAGCTAAGATCTTGCTTTGAGGAAGGTTTACTGTCTTAAATATATATACTCAGAGGCTGGCAATGTAGCTCAGTGGTACAGTGCTTGCCTACCTCCTCTACCCCCCCAAAAAAGTATATACTGGACAAAAAATAAGGATGATAATCAATGAGCTGAGCATCTAGCTCAGGAGTAATAGCATCTTAAGCCCAAGAACAATGGTAAGGACGTCATAAGGGATAAACACAAGGTAGAAGAACCAGTAAATTCCAAAGTTGTTAGGTGTTAGGTTAACAAACTTAAGTTGAAAAGTTAACAAACTTGATAATCTGTCCATAAAACTGAATATAGGCATGTATTGCCAAAATCAGGAATGGAAATAGAACAAGGCCATGGATAAGAAGATATTATGAATACTTTTATACCCAGAATGAGTCACCTGGAGAACTTAAAAATCACATGCATGCAGAGGCCCCACCTCTGGAGATTAGTCTGCAGTAGGTTCCAGACATTGTTCATTGTTATATATTTTTTGAAACCTCCCCAAGTGATTATGATGTGCCCCTGGAAATAAGAACCACTTATTTAAAGGACAAATGTGGCCTCTGAAAAATGTGATGTGTGTTGAATTAAGTGGACCGTTCTTTTCTTTTCTCCCAGCCCAAGATTTCTCTACATGTGGCCAAATGCTCGTATCTCAGTGATGGGAGGAGAGCAGGCAGCCAATGTGTTAGCTACAATAGCAAAGGACCAAAAAGCAAGAGAGGGGAAACAGGTAAATGACATTTCTTCTCCTCTGGATTTGGCTTTCACCAATGAACACCCTGGAGTCTAGCAGCAGAGCACCCAGAATCCCTTTGCATTCACAGGAGGATTGAGAAGATGCTGATCCAGGAGTTGTTTCAACAATTTAGGCTCACACACACTTTTTCTGACTTTATTTTTAAATTATTTTTAAAATTTAATTTAATTTTAAAATTTGTTCTGATAAGTTATATATGACAGTAGAATGCATTTTGACACATTGTACACAAATACAGCACTTCTTCCTCTGGCTGAATCTGGTGCAGTCACATTGGTAGTGTAATCATACATGTATATATGTAGGATAATAATGTCCATCTCATTCCACCATTTTTCCCATACTCACAGTTCCCCCCTTCTCCCCTCTGCACAATCCAAAGTTCCTTCATTCTCCATCCCGCCCCCCCCATTATGGATTAGCATCCACTTATCAGAGAAAACATTTGACCTTTGGTTTTTTGGGTTTGGCTTATTTCGCTTAGCATGGTATTCTCCAACTCCATCCATTTGCCTGCAAATGCCATAATTTCATTCTTCTTTAAGGCTGAGTAGTATTCCATTGTGTATGTGTACCACATTTTCTTTACCATTCATGTGTTGAATGGCATCTACATTGGTTCCAGAGTTTATTGGAACTATGGTTCCATAATTCTATAGTTTATAGCAGCTCTATTGTGAATTGAGCTGCTATAAACATTGAACTGGTTGCATCACTGTAGTATGCTGATTTTAAGTCCTTTGGGTATAAACTGAGGAGTGGGATAGCTGGGTCAAAAGATGGTTCCATTCCAGGTTTTCTGAGGAATGTCCATACTGCTTTCCAGATTGGTTGCACCAATTTGCAGTCCCACCAGCAATGTATGAGTGTACCTTTTCCCCC